>JAUUTY010000131.1:0-279417 GCA_030979885.1 Lolium multiflorum
ATGGTCTGGCTATGATGAAGCCCCAACATACCATGGCCAAGCGAGAAACGCCAAAGCCGATCCAAACTTCTCAATGTTGAAAGCATGAGCGTATTGTCAGGTCCTACAAATTGTGCTCCAGTTGACCAGTGAGTCGCAGTCTTGATCCCGGTATCGTTCCAGGCTTTATCCAAAGGAAACTACTTAATAGTTTCAGTGAATGTTTATATTTGAATTAGTTTCACATTTAGGTCATTTCGTCAGAAATTGCCGGGTATATTACTCTCCCACCGGCAACACCTGTGGAATCTTTGTGGAGTAGCTTGATTATTTGGAGCATGATAGTTGATGCTCCATTCCCCCTTTGCTCACCGTGTCGGTCCGTCTAAAAAAATACAATTTGATGCCTCACATGATGTTGTCTTGTTCTTGTTGCTGTTGGGGCTTAGCAGCCTGACAGAAGCTCAAACCAGCCACGTACGCCTGTGACGATTCCGAAACAAAGACTAAACTAACATGCAAAAACCGTCGCCACTCTGATGTCCTATGATCAACTGTATTGTACACCGCTAATTTCATTTTCAATCTCAGAAAAGAACAAGAAGAAGAACAAAATAAAGGCTGGCTTATGTATGTGTGTGTGGAATGTACTTGTCGTCGACTCGATTGCATGCTTCGGTCGCCGTCGTCCTTGTTGCTATCACGGTCGGCCGGCCGGCGCCGGTTGTCATGTCAGTGTCACATCTGTGACGGTCACCGGAGGAGGTCGAGCGCCTTCTGGAGGACAGGCCGGAACCTGGCGATGTCGAGGCGGACGTCCCATAACGCGGGTAGATCTCCTTGACGAGCGACCAGCTCTGATCGTGGATGGGGCCTGGGTTCAGGGAACCTGGGGTGCCCCCTCAGGTACAGCTCCGACAGCGTGCTCTCCTCCGCCGTGATGTTGTACTGCAGGTACCTCATGTTCATGTCCCTCGGCGGCACCCCGTACTCGTCCATGGCCAGCGCCTCCATCCGCCCCAGCGGCACCACCTGCACCACCACGGCGTTCATCGGCAGGAACACCAGGTTCGTCAGCCCTGAGCCGTGCACCGCCAGCACATCGCGTCGAACGCGTTCACCGTCGCCGACGCGTCCGCGCCCATCCGCGCCTGCCCGCCGTCACCGACCACCCTCGCCCGGGGCGCCAGCCTTTGGCATCAGGTCGAGCGCCGTCACCTCGAACCCGACCTCCTCCGCGGCGGCCACGATCTCCTCCAGGTTCATGAACCGCCGCTTTGACCGCCGCGTGATGATCAGCAGCCGCGGCCGCCTCCTCTCCTCTCCGTCGTCCTCCTCCGTCCGGATGGCGCTCCCGCGGTGGCGCGTACCGCCACATGAGGAACCGCTTGAAGTCACCATGGACAGGTTGTTGGGCGAGCGGTGCGGGTCGATGCTCATGTCCTTGTGGCTCCTGAGTCCGACCGTCACGCGCTGGTAGCGGTGCACACGCGCGTCGCCGTCGGTGCTCACCGCCTCGTGTCTCGTCAGCCCGTCCACGATCTCGCCGTACTTGCGGAACCACCACGGCTGCTTCTGCGTCACCGGCAACTGCACCTCGCGCCCGAGGTGCCTCGTCGTGATGAAGAGGCGGCACGATGTTGTGTTGAAGTCGTGGTAGTAGTTGCCGCAGTAGCCGCCGTTGCGCGGAGTACAGCACTGCCGGCACATCCTCGTGCATCACGTCGCACGCGAGGCCTCATGGCCGCCGAGAGCCGGACGGTGAACTCCGTGATGCCGTTCATGATGCGGGACTCCCCTTGCGCGTGTGCGGCTTCATCTTCCAGCTCGTGGCGTTGGCGGCGATCATGTCGCATTCACGCCCACGTCCCCGCAGTGGCGCCACGGCGAGGGTCACGATGAAGACCTCCGACGTGCTCCCCCCGGACATGGATAGCGCCAGCCATCTCGCAGAATCGGACCTCGTGTGTTGAACTCGCAGCTCACGCGTGGCTCCGGGATGAACTCCTCCTCTGCATTGCACAAATTCGCATCAAGCATGTCTCTTTCCCTGGATTAAACAACTGATCCTTAGCATTCTATATGATTTGTTTGCCAATTGACGATATACATTTTTGGATAAAGATTGATGATATACATAGTTACATGCTAGATTGAAGAAATTCCTACTATCCATCAAGAGTGATGGAAAAGGCTTGCCTGTAGATTAAAATCCCAATGTCAAATCCATTTCCATTACAATAATCAATGAGCATGGAGAAGTCTATCGATCTCTTCAATTGATGTCTGTCAAACTGTTCTCCCAAAGGACAGTTAAAACAGGAGGCCCCTGGTGGTTTATTCAGTTATGGGCTCAGCTATACTTCCAAAACCAGATCCCAAACTCTCCATCTTTGACTACTTGCACCTTCCCAGATGCTAATGGGAAGCATATCCGATGCACTAGCTACGGCCAAGCTCTCTATAGCCTTCCGGGCAGCAAACTGATCCCTAAGGAGGCATCAGAGTGGTTCAGGATTTTCTTCCAGGGCCTGGACAATCCCCTGTTCTTTCCTTATACCGCGTCTGGAGATTTTGAAAATCCAATCTCCTTTAGGCTAGACAACTTTGCCGATGACCCTAGCACTCGGCATTTATATTCCATTATGATCCGTCCCTGCTTCCTTCCAGTTGGCATGAGCACCTCCAATGAGATCATCAAACCACAGGTACGAGTCTTACCCCGGCCCGGTTGGTGGCAGCGGTTTGGTCTCGAGCGAGTGTCTCCACACTTCTTCCTTCACCACTTGACAGAAAGTAGAGCCGAGTTGCCTGATGTCCTCACCGGCCAAAGGTGTTACTCCTTCTTTGATGCTCTAGCAATTCCAATCCCTCACAACCTCCATTTCATCTCGTCAACCGATGGCTTTGAGACCTGGTGGTCAATGTGGAAGACCCACGCCTTCAGGAGAGCTCTAGGACCGTTGCTGAAACAACTTGATGCTGAATATGATATCCCTGCAGAACAGGTACCACTACTCACAAATTCTTGCAGTGGCTCATAATGATTGTTTGTAACCTGACTCTGTTTCCTTGCAGCAACAAGATGGTCCAGAACCTGTACATGAGGATGGCTCCTCCTTCAAGTTCCTTCCCCCGGCTCCAGTGGTTCTCTTCTGCAAGAGCTCACCACCCTTGAAGAAGGTTGTGATGCAGAGCCAGCCGATTTCGCCAAAATCGGCTCCTAAGAGCAAAGCATCTTCTGGGCCAGCTGCCCCCCGAGCCTCAATCAAGGCGAGAAAAGCAGTAAGGAAAGTATCTGCCAGGAAAACCTTGAAGCGCCAAAGCCCTATTCCCGCTCAAGAAAGTTTGCACGTAAGCTGATCCATGCCTTGGTTAATTTCATCTATCTTTCCAGGTTTTTGCAACATGCTTGTATTTCTTTCACAGGCCTCTACTGAAGAAAACTCCAGCGAGGACACAGTCCAGTCGAGAGAATTCGAGCTCGGGCAACTCTGGGAAAACCACCACGCAGAGCCAGCCAGACTTGCCACCGTCGGCTTCCAAGAAAAGGTCAGCCCCCGAACCTGCTTCCTCCCAAGCTCCCATCAGAACAGGGCTACGCACAAAGAGCCGATGCGTCAAGAGAGCTCGCAAAGAACCGCAAGCTTCTTCACCAAGCCAGGAGGTTTTTCAAATGTAAATACTTCCCACAGTTTTTATATTTCATACTAACCCATCGCTCCTCGCATCGGCTAACCATTTTCTTTGGGGCGCTACGTCGTCCTAGTGAAGAAGTCGAGAGGTAGTAATGCCAACCACCACTCTAGATCTAACGACTTCAGTGCGGTGACAGGCTACCAATTGACCAAGCCCACGGTGGAAGCGCAGCGAGAGCCCGATTATCTCATCATCAGTTGTCCCTACGGTCTTGAAGGTATACTCCTTTCCCTTAGCTTCAACTTTCTCCTTCTTGCACATGCGCGCTGTTCTCGTTTGTTTGCAAGGGTTGTGACCTCTCAAGCTTGCTAACATTCGACCCTGAATCCATCGAACCGGCCACTTCCGGAAGTGGCGAAGGCCAGGACCGAGCACTACCAATGGCCAACTCCAGCGCCTCAAGGCTGTGCTCTCCTCCACCATCGAGACATTGGTTGAAAACCACGAAGGAAGTGAAGGAGCATTCTTGAGACATTCGACCCTCATCTCCCGGTAACCTTACGGAGGTGAAACTCTAGCCGATCGTGACCTATCAGTCTTCAAGCCGAGGGTAAAGTTGGCTGGAAGTCGGAGAATCGATCTACACACGCCCAGCTTCCGTTGAGCGATGTTGCGGACAAATGCCAACGGCTCAATGAGAAGAAAGCCGCTTTAGACGCCAAGAACCGACACCTCTGTTAGCAGCACCGAACTTGAGACCCTTCGCAAGGAGAGTGGAGGATCTTGAAAGAGAAGGTCAGAGTAACCAAGCAAATTTGATCAAGACAAGGAAGCTTTCATTGCCCCTCTCACGAGGAAGCGAGAGAAGGCCTCAAGGTCGAGCGAAGAGCGATACGGCGAGATACGATGCTCCGAACGGATAGAGCGAGTGACGGGCAAGGACGAAGATGATGAGGCCGAGATCGCCGAGGTGCGTGTCCCGTGCGACGCCCTTCATGCGCTTGAAGCATTTCTTCGTTAAACTCTTTCCATGTAATGATAAGCTGGGCTTGGTCTAGAGCGTCGATGTTTGCGCATCGGCTGTATATATTTTTCTTGGCGATTTTTGTGTCATATCGGCCCCCATATTTCGTTGTTCGTGAATCGCACAAGTTTATCCGTTAAGAATGAGCCGAATCTGCGGATAGTGCAGATATCGGCTCTGTAGTATCCCATACCCTAGCTTTCCATCACCTTTAGATCGATGCTGAACGCAGGCAAAATATATGATAAGGGTAATATGGGCCGATTGCCTGAATCGGCCTCCTTTGTCATTGCACTGCTTGATGCGGATTTACAATTTATTTTTTGGGGCCGATCGCATGGATCGGCCTTGCTACACATATCTAGTGATTTTGATGCGGTTACACTGTCAGGCCAGTGGATAAGACCAGCCTCACCCCGTTTTTTGTAACCTCAATGCGCTCACAATCGTCCAGCCTTACTCCAGAGAGCGGCTCTTGGTCCACCGCGTCCCAAATACTCATGCCAGCCGTTGAAATTTCGGCTGTGTCATCTGCGTGGACGACCTCCACCTCATCGCCATCCCACTGTATCAGGCATTGGTGCATTGTGGATGGAATGCAGCAATTAGCGTGAATCCAATCTCTCCCTAGTAGGACGGCATACGTGCTCTTGCTGTCGACGATGAAGAACGACGTGGGGATGGTTTTTCGGCCTACCGTCAGATCCACGCTTAGAACACCTTGCGCTTCTGATGTTTGGCCGTTGAAATCACTCAATGTGACGTTGGTTTTGATCAAATCCGCGCTAGAGTGTCCCAGGCGACGTAGCATGGAGTACGGCATTATGTTGACTACCGCTCCTGTGTCCACTAGCATCTTGTTGACAGGCTGTCCGTTGATATATCCCTTTACGTACAAAGCCTTCAAATGTCTGTAGCTTCTTTCTCGTGGTTTCTCAAAGACAACTGGCCGTGGACCGCAGTCAAGTTGCGCCACAGATGCCTCTCCTGAACTTGGAGCGCAAAACTACGGCAGTATGAACACCATGTTGGCGCCAGCCGACGTCTTATCATCGGCTTTCTTTGGTTTGGGACGCCACTCTTGCTTCTGTGGGCGGCCCTCCTCATCCAAAGTTTGCTGAATTTTGCGGCCAGATCGGGCCGTGCCTTCCTCAATGTGTGCAGGTATAATCTCTCGGCTTCCTCCAAGCTACGTAGCCGCTGAACCCTACGTTTAGAGTATTGAGTCCATCAGGGCACCACCTTGGCCGGTGGTACCTATCTTCTTCTTCTTCATCGTCTAACTCCTCGAATCTTCCTCGAGAGGACTCAGCTCGTTTGTTCCGACGTGGGAGAGGGTCCAGACGTTTGAACAACGACACATCGCCGCGTATTTCTTCTTTGATCTACACTCACCGGCAGCTTTTGATTGTTGGCAATCGGCTCATTCCTGTGAGTCCCAGCAATGTTTAAAGAATGGGCAGTCCCAGTGACGGTCCATGTCCTCTTGCTAGTCGACCTTCCCCTGGTGCGGTGCTCATACCTTTCGTCATCTCTATTATACGACGATACTTTGTCATTTTTGTTAAGCCGATGAGCTAAGTTATCGGCTGTGTCATACCGTTGGCGTTGGTCATGTTGATACTCATATTTGTTGAGAAGGTGCTCGAGTGGTCGCTGGTACCGCACGCTTCTCACTTGCTCCTCGGTGATCACGTACCGTTTGTCATCGTATCGGGGCCGATCGCGAGAACCGGCCTCCTCCTTGTCCTTGCCACGAGAACGACTGCTCTTCTCTGTCACTGCCAGAGTGGTATGCAGGCCCTGCCATGTTGATACTGAACGAGAAATCTGGCTGGCGCCTCGCAGGGTGACTACACTCCACCATGTTGACAGCAGGGAACGGGTGCGTGTCCACTTTCATGGCATACTGGCTGAAAATAAGACGGCCTTGTTCTATCGCCATTTGGATCTGCTGACGCAACACTTTGCAGTCGCTGGTGGTATGTGTGAACGAATGATGCCACTTGCAGTAAGGCCTTCCGCTCATCTCTTGGGCCGTAGGGATTCTATGGCCTTCTGGTAACTTCAGCTGCTTTTCTTTGAGCAAGAGATCGAAAATTTGTTCTGCCTTGCTCACGTCGAAGTCGAACCCTTTCGTAGGACCTTGTGGTTTGACCCACTTGCAGGACACAGGGTTTGCCCCCCGAGCCCATTCAGCCACGGCCACTTCTTGATCTCCTGCCGAGTCTTCAACCTCTTCTACCTCGATCAGGCTTACTGGGCGTTTGAATTTGTCCTGGTATAATTCTGGATGGCGCTGTTCATATAATGATAGTTTCTGCACCATGTGCGCCAGGGAGGTATACTCTGCTGAGAAGCTATGTCTTTGATCGGCGACGTAAGACCTACCACTGCCAGATCAACGGCTTCTTTTTCACTCAAACGAGACAAATAGCATTGGTTCCTCACAGTCCTGAAGCGTTGAATGTACTCTGACACTGCTTCTCCACGCCTCTCGCACTTGTGCCAAATCGGCAAGGCCAACCTCGGAAGCTCCTGAATGATACTGTACGTGGAACTGCTCTTCCATTTGCTTCCACGTCCGGATTGAGTCTGGTGGCAGCGAAGTGTACCACCCAAAAGCCGATCCTGTGAGGGACTGCGCGAAGAACCTGACGCGTAGTTGGTCTGAAGCTGAGATCATGCCCAACTGTGCCAAATATCGGGTGACGTGCTCAATTGAGCTAGAGCCCTCCGACCCACTGAACTTTGAGAACTCAGGGAGCCGATACTTGGGTGGCAGCGGTATCAGAACATACTCGTTTGCGTACGGCTTGGAATAGCCGATTGCCCTTCTTTTTGGTACCATGCCAAACTGGTCTCTCAAGATCGCGCTGATCTAGTCCACTGTAGGAGCTGCAGGGGCTGAATTCTGCTGATCTGCTGCGGTGGCGTACTTGGCTAGCCACGCCTGTTTATCGGTATCACCTCCAGCAATTCCTCCTGTTGTTATCTGGTTCGTGCGCGCCAAATCGTTGCAATCTGGCACATATATGCACGTGTATCCGTGCGGGATTTCCTTAGGTGGCTCCAGCATGAACTGGTAATCAGCAGGATCGCCTCCAATCTTGTGGACGACGAAAGCCGGCGAACCACGCGGCTCTGGAGCTGTAAGCGCGAACGGTATCGGCGGTCTGGTCTGGAACGGCAGTTCTCCCTGGTGAGTTCCTAGGACTGGGCCTGACGGGGAGTATTGGTGCTTCATTATTTCCTGAACCACGCGGACCGCGACGCGCTCCAAAGTGTTCACCAGGCTCTCAGAGTGCCGATGAAGAGAATGAGCTGTCATATAGTTAAGTTCTTGGCGCAGAGCTCTGGTGCGCTCCTCTGAAGGGGTAGACAGATCTACTCCATCAAGAGCACCATCGGGCGAGAACCCTTTCCACCTGATGCCATGTGAACGGGTTTTTGTGAAAGAGCCGATGAGATCGGCTTCGAAGACGGATTTGATCTCATCATACTTCTTCTTGAACTCCTCAGGCAGCTCTTCGTACTTGACCGGTTCGTCCGCCATCTCAGAAGAAGATGTCGATGCCGTTGTTGTTGTTGAGTGTCCCACCGGGTGTGCCAGAATGTGTTGCCGTCAGAAACCCACCGGCGAGCAGCGACGAGCAACACCGTAGAGCCGGAGGCTCCCAGACTGTGGTTGGCCCTGGTCCCTCGGGCGACGGCCCGCAATGCTCCTGGCACGCACGTCCGATGCTGATGCAGGGCGTGCCACCTGACCTATACCTGGTCGGGAAGGTGATGAGTTGCTTCGACTTAGTTTCCTGCATAGCAAACACGTAAACATTAAATACGAGCGATCGGCTCTTAGGTTGCTCGTGGATCGGCTCTAAAGGGATTACCCCATGACACACGTTGAATTTTCGTTAACATGGGGATCCTACCTGATCAAAACAAGCTAAAACTAATCTACGATAGTCTAGGGTTTTCACCGCATAATCGGAACATCCTATGCGTATGAGCCTAGCAGATACGTAAGATAATAGGAAAAACTAACCCTAAAGAGGCCTAAAAACCAACATGAAGTTGATCCGGAACAATCCCTCTAGGATCTCGCTAACCACACCCTACCGGATCGTTCAACCCGTTTATAAGGCCTAACCATGCGGATATCAAACCAATCCTTGAAGAACAAGGAGCAACTATAACAGATTAGATCTACTAGCTAATGAACAAGCAAGATGCTGGCCTTACACCTAGTGCAGGTGTAAGGGCAGCCAGATATTGAGGGATAGCGTAGCTAAACAAGTACATCGTGAAAGTAACGACGTCAACCCCAAAACACCTGAGATAAGGGTGTTGCTCGCCATCGAAAAGGCTTCAGCACGAGCAACACCAAGAACGAATAAACCGATACTGCCTAGATCACGCAATGCGAGGCGGCATGATGCATACCCGGAAGAAACCCTTGAAACAAGGGGTGGCGATGCGCCTAGATTGATTTGTTGTGAACGTGATCGTCCTCCTTAATAACCTAGATACATATTTATAGTCCGTAGACTTTCTAATTTGGGAATAATCCCAACCGTGCACGAGCTAAACTCGATTTAATCCTAACCGACACGTATCCTACTAGGATTACAGATACACGGGCCACTTGGCCCAAACTTCGTCAACAAGGCCGATTCATGTATATCTTCCATGTATATTCTTGATCCCAATCTGTTGCACTTATTCCACTAAAGTCGATGGCTATGCATCGGCTTTTTGGTCTGAAGTCGATGTCCTTGCATCGGCTGTAACATGTAAAAAAAATTTACCGGCCGATTTTATGCATCGGCCTCCATATTTCACTGTCCATCATCCCACATGCTTGGGAAATATTTCTTGAGATGTTGTCCATTGACAGCTACTGGGAATTTAACCCCATCCAACTGCTCGAGCATGTATGCATTACCCTTCAAGACCTGGTCGACTCTGTACGGACCGTGCCAATTAGGAGACCATTTGCCATATGCTTTATCCTTAGTTCCTAATGGCAACACAGCTTCCCATACTAGATCACCAACCTGAAACTCCTTTGGTCTCACCTTCTTATTGTATGCACGAGCTACCTTGGCTTTATTCTCTTTAATCTTCTCAAGTGACCAAAGCCTAAGTTCGTCAGATCCTCAATAGTATCACTCATCAGGCCGCATACTCTTCAGATGTTAGGTCGTTCTGAAACGTGACACGTCTCGATTCAGCCGTAATTTCCCAAGGTAATACGGCTTCTTGTCCATAAACCAGCTGGTACGGCGAAGTTTTTATAGCCCCATGACATGACATACGATAAGCCCACAAAGCTTCTGACAATATTTCATGCCAACGTCTAGGGTGCTCGTCAACTTTCCTCTTAATCAACTTGATGAGGCTCTGGTTGTTGGACGCTTCAGCCTGCCCATTTGCTTGAGCATAGTATGGAGACGATCGGATCAACTTAATTCCCATGTCGTCACAGAACTTTCTGAACTCTTTAGAAATAAAGACCGAACCTCCATCGGTCGTAATAGTCTGGGGAACCCCGAACCTATGAATGACGTGCTCCTTCACAAATTTGATAACATCTTCCGATTTTACCTTCTTCATAGGGACAGCTTCCACCCATTTAGTGAAGTAATCTGTGATGGCCAGAATCCATTCGTGGCCTCCGCTTGACGCAGGATGGATCTTGCCGATCATATCCATGCCCCAACCTCGAAACGGCCAAGGCTTGATGATGGGATTCATTGCTGATGCAGGTACCATCTGAATCTTCCCAAACATCTGACACGCTTGGCATCCCTTATAATACTTGAAGCAGTCCTCAAGCATGGTGGGCCAGTAAAACCCGATCGTCCTGATCAGCCACTTCATCTTATGAGCCGATTGGTGAGTTCCACAGCGTCTTCATGTACCTCGTGTAAGAGCGATTCGACTCGGCTGGTCCCAAGCATTTGAGAAGTAACCCTTCCAGAGTCCTGTAGAACATATCATCTCCTATGGACATACTTCATGGCTTTGTACCTTATCCGTTTAGGTGCCCCCGAGCCGGATCTTTCAAGTTTGAAGATATCGGCTCTCCAGTCATCGGTTCCAAGGCATATACCTGGACATCGGCTCCTTCTGCACTGTCCTTGTAGCCTGATGCCGTCTGGGCTAGATCATTAGCCTCGGTATTTTGCGACCTTGGTATCCAATTGAAATTTATATACCTGAACTGTATCATCAGCTCGCGGCATTGCATCCATAATGGGAATAGGGACTCACTCTCGCATTTGTATTCTTCTGTGAGCTGGGAAATAACCAACTTGGAGTCTCCAAATACTTCCACTGCTTCTGCACCGGCTTCTATAAGCAACTCCATACCTCTGCATATCGCTTCATACTCAGCAACATTGTTGGTGCAAGGGGTAGGTAACCTGATGGAGAAAGAATATGTTGCCCCCCGAGGCGATACGAGCAGTATCCCGATGCCACAACCGTCTTCACAAACCGATCCATCGAAAAACATGGCCCAGCACGAACCAGAGAGCTGCTACATCCGTGTTGATTCGTTCAGCAATAAGATCGGCTAACGCTTGTCCCTTGACTGCCTTCGCTGGTTGATACCGGAGATCGAACTCTGATAGCGCAAACATCCATTTACCGAGTCGGCCTTTCAATACAGGAGCCGACAGCATGTGTTTGATGATGTCTGTTTGCATATAATGATAACCTCCGCGTTCAGCAGAATAGGACGAAGCTTGGTGCAGGTAAAGAACAGGCAGAGGCACAACTTTTCAATCTCAGGGTACCTGGTTTCTGCATCCAACATCCTTCTGCTAAGGTAGAACGCGACTTTCTCTAGACCATCATAGACTTGCACCACTACTGAGGCGATAGAAGTATCGGCTACTGACAGATAAATAAAGAATGGTCTGTCTTGCTGAGGCGGCACCAACACAGGTGGCTGCGTTAGATATTCTTTAATCTCGTCGAACGCTCGTTGTTGCTCTGCCCCCCAGTGAAATTCCTCATCGGCTTTGATTTTCACCAATCCCATGAACGGCTCGATCCGTCCTGACAAGTTGGAGATGAACCTTCTGACGAAGTTGATTTTGCCGATGAGACATTGCAGTTCCTTCTTTTTGGTAGGCGGCTTCATTGTGCGCACTGCCTCCTGACTCTTCAGGACGATCTCGATTCCTCGTTCATGAACCAAGAAACCCAGGAACTGACCGGCCGTCACACCAAAGGCACACTTCTTGGGATTCATTCTTAGTCCGAACTTTCTAGTTCGGTCCAAAATACGCCGCAAGTCCTCCAAGTGTCCTTCCATCGAGACAGACTTAACTACCACATCATCGATGTAGATTTCCACCAATTTGCCGATCAGATCATGAAAGATGTAATTCATGGCTCGTTGATATGTCGCGCCGGCGTTCTTCAATCCAGAAGTCATGACCACATACTCAAACAAGCCCACCTGCTCCTGGTACTCTAAATGCGGTCTTGTGTATATCTTCTGGAGCCATAAAAATCTGGTTGTAACCGGCGTTGCCATCCATGAAACTCAACACTTTATGACCAGCTGCTGCGTTGATCAATGTTTCTGCTACCGGCATTGGATACTCGTCCTTTGGAGTGGCTCTGTTGAGATCCGAAAATCTGGCGACGCGCGTTGGCCCGTCCTTTTTCTCCGCAGACTGCTCTTGAAATCCACTCGCATACACGCTGAAACTGCGCCAACATTTCGATCTCCTTCTTGTTTGCTTCTAAAACTTCAGCCTTCATTTGTCGTGCTCGTTGCTGGAGCAGCCGAAATCCCTTTTTAAGAGGAGCCGATGCTCGATGATGCTCTGTCTAACCGGGCATCTACGTGTAATCCCAGGCAAAACAATCTGGGTATTCTCTCAAAAGAGCTATCATCAGACTCCTCAGATGTGGACCCAACTTCTTGCTGATAAATGTTGGTCGTGGCTTATCCCCAGGACCAATGTCAATTTCTTCTAGCTCATCAGCCGATGTAAACCCATACCCTAACTTTCCATCACCTACTAGATCAACGCTGAACACAGGCGTAATATATGATAAGGGTAATATGGGCCGATTGCCTGAATCGGCCTCCTTTTTCATTGCACTGTTGATGCGGATTTACAATTTATTTTTTGGGGCCGATCGCATGGATCGGCCTTGCTACACATGTCTAGTGACTTTGGTGCGGTTACACTGTCAGGCCAGTGGATAAGACCAGCCTCACCCCGTTTTTTGTAACCTCAATGCGCTCACAATCGTCCAGCCTTACTCCAGAGAGCGGCTCTTGGTCCACCGCATCCCAAACACTCATGCCAGCCGTTGAAATTTCGGCTGTGTCATCTGCGTGGACGACCTCCACCTCATCGCCATCCCACTGTATCAGGCATTGGTGCATTGTGGATGGAATGCAGCAATTAGCGTGAATCCAATCTCTCCCTAGTAGGACGGCATACGTGCTCTTGCTGTCGACGATGAAGAACGACGTGGGGATGGTTTTCGGTCTACGTCAGATCCACGCTTAGAACACCTTGCGCTTCTGATGTTTGGCCGTTGAAATCACTCAATGTGACGTTGGTTTTGATCAAATCCGCGCTAGAGCGTCCCAGGCGACGTAGCATGGAGTACGGCATTATGTTGACTACTGCTCCTGTGTCCACTAGCATCTTGTTGACAGGTTGTCCATTGATATATCCCTTTACGTACAAAGCCTTCAAATGTCTATAGCTTCTTTCTCGTGGTTTCTCAAAGACAACTGGCCATGGACCGCAGTCAAGCTGCGCCACAGATGCCTCTCCTGAACTTGGAGCGCAAAACTCTGACGGGAGTATGAACACCATGTTGGCGCCAGCCGACGTCTTATCATCGGCTTTCTTTGGTTTGGGACGCCACTCTTGCTTCTGTGGGCGGCCCTCCTCATCCAAAGTTTGCTGAATTTTTGCGGCCAGATCGGGCCGTGCCTTCCTCAATGTGTGCAGGTATAATCTCTCGGCTTCCTCCAAGCTGCGTAGCCGCTGTACCCTGCGTTTACGAGAATGACGAGAGTCCATCAGGGCACCACATTGGCCGGTGGTACCTATCTTCTTCTTCTTCATCGTCTAACTCCTCGAATCTTCCTCTCGAGAGGACTCAGCTCGTTTGTTCCGACGTGGGAGAGGTCCTAGACGTTTGAACACTGACACATGCCGCGTATTTCTTCTTTGATCTACACTCTGGGCAGCTTTCGATTGTTGGCAATCGGCTCATTCCTGAAGTCCCAGCAATGTTTAAAGAATGGGCAGTCCCAATGACGGTCCATGTCCTCTTGCTCGTCTGACCTTCCCCTGGTGCGGCGCTCATACCTTTCGTCATCTCTATTATACCGACGATACTTTGTCATTTTTGTTAAGTCGATGAGCTAAGTTATCGGTGTGTCATACCGTCGGCGTTGGTCACGTTGATACTCATATTTGTTGAGAAGGTGCTCGAGTGGTCGCTGGTACCGCACGCTTCTCACTTGCTCCTCGGTCACGTACCGTTTGTCATCGTATCGGGGCCGATCGCGAGAACCGGCCTCCTCCTTGTCCTTGCCACGAGAACGACTGCTCTCTTCTCTGTCACTGCCAGAGTGGTATGCAGGCCCTGCCATGTTGATACTGAACGAGAAATCTGGCTGGCGCCTCGCAGGGTGACTACACTCCACCATGTTGACAGCAGGGAACGGGTGCGTGTCCACTTTCATGGCGTACTGGCTGAAAATAAGATGGCCTTGTTCTATCGCCATTTGGATCTGCTGACGCAACACTTTGCAGTCGCTGGTGGTATGTGTGAACGAATGATGCCACTTGCAGTAAGGCATTCCGCTCATCTCTTGGGCCGTAGGGATTCTATGGCCTTCTGGTAACTTCAGCTGCTTTTCTTTGAGCAAGAGATCGAAAATTTGTTCTGCCTTGCTCACGTCGAAGTCGAACCCTTTCGTAGGACCTTGTGGTTTGACCCACTTGCAGGACACAGGGTTGCCCCCGAGCCCATTCAGCCACGGCCACTTCTTGATCTCCTGCCGAGTCTTCAACCTCTTCTACCTCGATCAGGCTTACTGGGCATTTGAATTTGTCCTGGTATAACTCGGATGGCGTTGCTCATATAATGATAGTTTCGCACCATGTGCGTCGGGAGGTGTACTCTGCACGAGAAGCTATGTCTTTGATTGGCGACGTAAGACCTACCCTGCGGATCAATGGCTTCTTTTTCACTCAAACAAGACAAATAGCACTGGTTCCTCACAGTTACGAGCGTTGAATGTATTCGACACTGCTTCTCCACGCCTCTGTCGCACTTGTGCCAAATCAGCAAGGCCAACCTCGGAAGCCCCTGAATGATACTGTACGTGGACTGCTCTTCCATTGCTTCCACGTCCGGATTGAGTCTGGTGGCAGCGAAGTGTACCACCCAAAAGCCAATCTGTAAGTGCGAAGAACCTGACGTGTAGTTGGTGGAAGGCGAGATCATGCCCAACTGTGCCAAATCGGCTGACGTGCTCAATTGAGCTAGAGCCCTCCGACCCACTGAACTTTGAGAACTCAGGGAGCCGATACTTGGGTGGCAGCGGTATCAGATCATACTCGTTTGGGTACGGCTTGGAATAGCCGATTGCCCTTCTTTGGTACCATGCCAAACTGGTCTCTCAATTTCGCTGATCTGGTCCAGTAGGAGCTGCGAGGGCTGAATTCGCTGATCGCTGCGGTGGCGTGCTTGGCTAGCCACGCACGTTTATCGGCGTCTCCTCCGGTAATTCCTCCTTAACTCCCGAACTTCCTCATTGTATACGGTTCGTGCGCCAAATCGTTGCAATCGGCACATATATGCACGTGTAACCGTGCGGGATTTCCTTGGGTGGCTCCAGCATGGCGGTAATCAGCGGATCGCCTCCAATCTTGTGGACGACGAAAGCCGTGAACCACGCGGCTGGCTGTGGCGCGAACGGTAGCGGTGCAGTGCGGCGGTTCTCCCTGTGAGTTCCTAGGACTGGGCTGGCGGGGAGTATTGGTGCTTCATTATTTCCTGAACCACGCGGACCGCGACGCGCTCCAAAGTGTTCACCAGGCTCTCAGAGTGCCGATGAAGAGAATGAGCTGTCATATAGTTAAGTTCTTGGCGCAGAGCTCTGGTGCGCTCCTCTGAAGGGGTAGACAGATCTACTCCATCAAGAGCACCATCGGGCGAGAACCCTTTCCACCTGATGCCATGTGAACGGGTTTTTGTGAAAGAGCCGATGAGATCGGCTTCGAGGACGGATTTGATCTCATCATACTTCTTCTTGAACTCCTCAGGCAGCTCTTCGTACTTGACCGGCTCGTCCGCCATCTCAGAAGAAGATGTTGATGCCGTTGTTGTTGAGTGTCCCACCGGGCGTGCCAGAATGTGTTGCCGTCAGAAACCCACCGGCGAGCAGCGACGAGCAACACCGTAGAGCCGGGAGGCTCCCAGGACTGCGGTTGGCCCTGGTCCCTCGGGCGACGGCCCGCAATGCTCCTAGCACGCACGTCCGATGCTGATGCAAGGGCGTGCCACCTGACCTATGGTCAGGAAGGTGATGGATTGCTTCGACTTAGTTTCCTGCATGGCAAACACGTAAACATTAAATACGAGCCCCGATCGGCTCTTAGGTTGCTCTGTGGATCGGCTCTAAGAGCCGATTACCCCATGACACACGTTGGATTTTACGTTAACATGGGGATCCTACCTGATCAAAACAAGCTAAACTAATCTACGATAGTCTAGGGTTTTCACCGCATAATCGGAACATCCTATGCGTAATTGAGCCTAGCAGATACGTAAGATAATAGGAAAAACTAACCCTAAAGAGGCCTAAAAACCAACATGAAGTTGATCCCCGGAACAATCCCTCTAGGATCTCGCTAACCACACCTTACGCATTACCGGATCGTTCAACCCGTTTATAAGGCCTAACCATGCGGATATCAAACCAATCCTTGAAGAACAAGGAGCAACTATAACAGATTAGATCTACTAGCTAATGAACAAGCAAGATGCTGCCCTTACACCCAGTGTAGGTGTAAGGGCAGCCAGATATTGAGGGATAGCGTAGCTAAACAAGTACATCGTGAAAGTAACGACGTCAACCCCAAAACACCTGAGATAAGGGTGTTGCTCGCCATCAAAAGGCTTCAGCACGAGCAACACCAGAGAAGATAAAATCTTGCCTAGATCGCGTAACGCTAGGCAGCATGATGCTTACCCGGGAGAAACCCTCGAAACAAGGGGTGGCGATACGCCTAGATTGATTTGTTGTGAACGTGATCGTCCTCCTTCTCGAATAACCCTAGATACATATTTATAGTCCGTAGACTTTCTAATTTGGGAATAACCCCAACCGTGTACGAGCTAAACTCTGACTTAATCCTAACCGACACGTATCCTACTAAAGATTACAGATACACGGGCCACTTGGCCCAAACTTCGTGTACAAGGCTGATTCATGTATATCTTCCATGTATATTCTTCAAGCCCATCTTAATCACGGCCCACCTCCTGAACCGGTTAAATCCTGGTGATAACAACTCCAGACGATGCTGAAGAATTATTGGCTAAAATAAGCCGGAATCATGATGATTGGAATACACCTGAACCAACTCCAACGCCAATATTGAAGAAGAGGGGTTTAATTGAATTGAATGATGAAGATATGAGGGAAGCCAAGAAGTCTCTCAAGGAGAAAGGTATTAAATCCGAAGATGTGAAGAATCTACCTCCCATAGAAGATATATGTGAGATAATTCCCCTTCATCCATGATTGAGGTAAACTCCCTTCAACGCTTTACTAGGGAAGATATTCCGTATTCAAAACCTCCTGCTCAATGCTTAGATGAGTTTGATAATTATATTGTTAAACAAGAAAATTTTAATATGAGAGTAGAGGATCATCTAATGGAAAATTCTCAAGCTATTAGAAATTTGCATGATATTGTGGAGAGAACCTCCAATGATGTTAAGATGCTTGTTAAACATTTTCAAATGGTTCAAACTCAAATTGATCAACTCACTAAAGTTCAAAATGACTTGTTAAAAAATAATTCTAAAGAGAAACATGCTTATGAAGTAACAACTAGAGGTGGTGTCTCTACCCAGGATCCTCTATATCCTGAAGGGCATCCCAAAAGAATTGAACAAGATTCTCAACGAATTGAACCTAGTGCTCCTTCTAAGAAAAAGAAGAAGAAACAAAAAAAGTATGTAGAATCCTCTGAACCTGTTAATGATCCTAATAGTATTTCTATTTCTGATGCTGAAATTGAAAGTGGTAATGAACATGATAATGGTAATGATAATGATAAGAATGACGCTTCTGATAAAGAAGAAGTTGAAGATGAACCTGGAAAGCATGCTAAAAATAAAAAGTATACTAAAGAAGATTTTATTGCTAAGAAACATGGTAATGAAAGAGAACCTTGGGTGCAAAAGCAAATGCCTTTTCCTGCTAAGAAACTAAAATCAAAGGAAGAAGAACACTATAATAAATTTTGTGATTGGATGAAACCTTTATTCTTGCAAATCCCTTTGACTGATGCTATTAAATTGCCTCCTTATTCAAAGTATATGAAAGATATTGTTACTAACAAAAGGAAAATCCCCAATGAGGAAATTTCCACCATGCTTGCTAATTACTCTTTCAATGGCAAAGTTCCAAAGAAGTTGGGCGACCCAGGTATACCTACTATTCCTTGTTCTATTAAGAATAATTATGTTAAAACTACTCTATGTGACTTGGGAGCGGTGTTAGTGTTATGCCTTTTTCTCTTTATAAGAGACTTTATTTAGATAAGTTGATACCTACTGATATATCTTTGCAAATGGCTGATAAATCTACTGCTATTCCTGTTGGTATATGTGAGGATGTTCCTGTTCAAGTTACTAATAACTGCTTGATATTAACTGATTTTGTTGTGTTGGAAATGCCTGAAGATGATAATATGTCTATTATTCTTGGGAGACCTTTTCTTAACACTGCAGGGGCTGTTATTGATTGCAACAAAGGGAAGGTTACTTTCAATGTTGATGATAAGGAGCATACCGTCTATTTCCCCAAGAGGATTGATAAAGTATGTGGAGTCAATACTATTTCTAATGTGAGAACTATCAAAATTGGAACTATTGATTGTCCTATATATGAGCCTAAAGAAGGATATCAAAATCTTATGATTGGATCCATATCAATACAATTCAAGGTAACATGATTGATTTGAGGTTTATTTCTTCTTATGCTATGTAAAATTTATTTGTGGGCAAGACTTGATCAACCTTGTTAACAAATACTTTTTATATGCATAGAGGGGTAAACAACATCTCTTTCTTCCTCCACTTGTTCTACTTGCTGTAGCACTTTTGATTTGCAAAGTTCCTTAGTTAATTAGAGATTTCAAAAAATTTCCTGTCCAGTAATAATAAACTTAATACCCAGAAATGTGCATTTTTCAAAGTTTTCAAAAATTCACAAAAATTATACCGTTGGTCCTATTTTTCGAAAATGCACCTAGGAGCACCTGGGGATGACCAGTGGGGCACCCCAGGGTGGCACCCCACAGGATGGCGCGACCAGCAAGGGGGGCGCGCCACCCTGGTGTGTGGGCCCCCCTTTGCCCCACTTTAGCATCTCTTCCTCCCACACTCTTCTCTCTCCCGAAAAAATCAGCACCAGCTTTCTCTCACTCGCGTTTTTGCTCAAGAGCTCGGGATTTTTCGATCTCTTTGCTCAGCCCAGATTTCTTGCTGAAATTTGGCACATTTGCTCCTTGGTATGTGACTCCTCCGATTATCCAAGTAGAATTTTGTTTGGTTGAGTATATCTTGAATATTTTGCTGCTGTAGGTAACATGTTTAGTGAGCTTGCATGTTTGTTCTATGATGTAAAAACTAGTTTTGATGCATGATTAGTACTCTAGCAAGTTCCTATAGTAGTTTCCTTCAATTATATGTCACCAAATCAAATTTTATAATGATTGTTGAAAAATTTCAGAAAAGGGAGATGGATAATTATAACTTTGGAGAAGTGTTTGAGAGAGAGACTACAAGCACTGGAAGGCCCTCTAGGACCGCCACTCGATTCAGGCAATCCTATAATGAGGATGTCATCGCGCCAAGCTTCGATCCCGAAGAGGACAATGGAGTCCCTAACGCTTCATCTTTCCCATGTTATGACTTTTTGAGTAATGCAGGGTTGCTGGATGATTTCTTGACCCTCGTTGGTAAGGCGGGTTTAACCACCTATATGGAAGATGAAAGGGAGCAATACTATATGCTCACTAAAATCTTTGTGGAGAGCTTCAAGTTCAACAACAAGCACTACCACCCGACGGTTGCATTCAAGATCTATGGTAAAGCCATTACTATGAAGTTGAAAGATTTTTGTGCTGCATTGGGTATTGCCCCTGTAGGTACCGCAAAGAGGATCGAGGACAATCCCAGGGCCTTGCTTGAGCTCTATCGAGAGATCACCAACGATGATTGCCGCACCATTCAGCGTGGCAAGATAAGAAACATCCAACTCCCCGCCATTAAGTATTTTGCTTATTACCTTGCTACTAGCATTCTTGGTAGGGAGAACACTAGCAATATTTCTAGCTATCATCTTGCTTTCTTAATTGCTGCACTCACTGGAGAGACACCTTATCATCTTGGTGCTCTTATTGCTCGCCGCTTGTCTAGCAAGGGGCCTATTTTTGGAGGAATTATTGCATCACGCATTTTAGCACATCTAGAATTTCCTCTTGATCCTACTGATGTGCCATTAACTCCTATAAGACTTGATATTGCTGCTATGAAGAGCCATCAATTTGTTACAGCTGATTCTAGTTCAGATAATATGGTCTATAGAATGTTGTTTGCTGACGGGGATGAGAGGGAAATCCCTTTGCCACAACCAGATTTGTTCAGTATTGACAGGAAACCATGGTCGCGCTCTAAGGAGGAGGTGGATGAGAAATGAAGATACAAGGTTTCCACCAGCAACATGACTCGAGGATGCCGAGCCCTCCTACGACTACACCGTCACGTATCCGGGTGCTTCTTCCAGCACATACCCGGAATATGATCCATCTTCGTCGTACTACGGAGGTGCTACTTCATGGGCACCATGGGATTGAACTCCACTTAGGCCAAAAGCCTAAGCTTGGGGGAGGTATACCGGCATCACTCATTCTTTGCATATTATGATTGCTGGATACTTGTATGTACTTGTTTTGCTTTTTTGAGTGGATTTCTAATGAGAGGGAGATGATATTTGGGGAAGTGCTGATTGAAAACAGATTCTGGGTTGTCACCATAAAAAATCTCAAAAACAGCCAGAACATTATTTTGTGAAGCCAAATTTTGAGCATGTTCCCCAGGTTGTTATCTAACTTTCATTAGTTGAACACTTTTCGATTTGAGCAGCGGAAGAATTTCTTAAAAATCTATTACTGTACTGCTGTGAAGTTTGACGAATTCCTGCTGCTTTGTGTTTATGTGACTTTTCTAGTTTTCAATTTCTTGTTTTTGTTTTGTTTCTTTCCTAAAACCCAAAAAGACCAAAAATATTTCTTTTGTTTCTCTTCACCATTTGTTTGTTTTGGTTTCTTGCATTTATTTTGCTTTATTTGCTACCGTTGGTTTGCTATAAGAAAATCCAAAAAGATTTTGCTTTGTTTGCTTGTTTCCTTTTGTTCTTGTTTCCAATTCGAAAATACCAAAAATATTTGCTGTTCTTCTTTGGTTTGTAAAGTTCATTTTGAGTTCAATGGTCTTCGGTGGCTGGAGCGTGGTTTTCATTTCATATTATCCAAGCTACACAAGTGAAAGGCAATAATGACGATCTACGACAATTGGATTGTGGTGAGAGGCTGATATGAACTCTATTTGTTTTCATTTTTGTACATATACTCATCCATGTGAGCATGCTTAGTTGGTTCATGTGAGGTATATGTCATTTGAGAAAGTCTAGTAGTTCATGATCTCTCATGTTTAGCTCCAATTTATTAATATGAGTAGCATGTCATGGATGTTTGCTTGCATTGTTTTATTCATAAGTAGGTATGACATTGTGGTATCCTCCTCTGAATAATTCATTTATATCGACTTGGCACATGCTCACGCATGCATATGACTGAACAAAAGTCAATTAAGCCTCGATGATTTACATTGCTTCAGAGTTCTTGTATCACTTTTATGCCTCCGTTAATTTATTTTGCCGCAAGCATGATTATGTTTCTGCTCTCTTGATTTGTCGCTCCCAGTCTATTGCTAGCTTTCACTTGTCGGGGAAGCAGCTGCTCGTGCTTCAAACACCTGAAAACCAAGTTGTTCCAAAGTGTCCACCATAAATACCTATGCATGGCATTTCATACCATTCAAGTAAATTCTCATGCGCTACCTTTAAAACCTTCAAAATGCTTCTCAATTTGTGTTAATGTTTCATAGCTCATGAGGAAGTATGTGGTGTTTAACTTTCAACCTTGTCATTTACTCTTGACGGACTTTCATTATGGACTAGTGGCACATCCGCTTATCCAATAATTTTGCAAAAAGAGCTGGCAATGGGATTCCAGTCCCAAATTAATTAACCTAAATAGACACTCCTCCATGGTATGTGATTGTTGGACTGCACCCGAAGGATTCGGTTAGCCATGGCTTGTGTAAGCAAAGGTTGGGGGGAGTGTCATCATAATAAAACTAAAATAAAAAGGCACTCCTTCAGGGTATGAGATTGTTGGCGGGCACCCGAGGATTCGGTTAGCCATGGTTTGTGAAAAAAAGGTTGGAAGGAGTGCCACATAAACATAAAAATAATTCATGGGAGCCGCTCTTGAAGTCCGGTTGGCGAGGTAGTTGGTGTACCCATTACCATTCGTTGACAACAACAAACACCTCTCAAAATAATTTTACTCATGTTTAAAAAAAATGAAAAACTCTAGCGCATGTTAATCCCTGCTTCCCTCTGCGAAGGGTCAATCTTTTATTTTTATGTTGTGTCTCCATCCTTTCTTTGAGCACTATCTTGAAACTGTCATTCTTAGTACAATATGCTTGTCTCAAAATATGATTGATTGTGGTATAATTTTGATGCTTTTATCTTTGACAATCACTACTTCTAGTCTTTCTATGAACTTCAGAGGTGCGTGAGCATTTATGTTTTGCTGATCAAATATGGGCAAGCGACATACCACTTTATCATACTCTTTTATGAACATTGCAATCCTGCTTATAGACATGATTCATGATGCTTATTATTACTTGTTGGTACCTCTCCATGATTGACATAGCTGTTAGATGATCTTATTTGCATGCATCTTATTATGAATTGCCTAAGTGTTAGCCATAGCATGAGAATATATACATCATATGAACAAATGTGTTCGTGAAAGTTCTTTTATCGCATCAGTTGTTAACTGAATTGCTTGAGGACAAGCAATAAGCTAAGCTTGGGGGGAGTTGATACGTCCAAAACGTATCTACTTTCCCGAACACTTTGGCTATTGTTTTGCCTATAATTTGTGTGTTTTGGATACAACTAACGCGGACTAACGCTATTTTCAGAACTATTCTGGTGTCTCGTTTTTGTGCAGAAATCCAACTTTCGGAAAATCCTCGAATTTATGCGAAATGTCTTATTTTTCCAGAGAGACTCACGGAGCAGAGAAAGGCAAGCCAGGTGGAGCCGAGGGCCCAGGACACTAGGCGGCGCGGCCCGGGGAGGGGCGCGCCGCCCTGACGTCGGCCCCCTCGGCTGGCCTCCGAACCTCCTGGGACTACTTAAGGTGTTTCGATCTAAAAATCGCGGAGAAAGTGGAAGTCACCAGAAACCCTCCAAACGCCGCCACATCGCGGAACTCCATCTCGGGAGCAGAAGTCTCCGTTCGGCACTCCGCCGGGACGAGGAATTGGAGGAGATCATCGCCATCATCACCACCGTGCCTCTCCATCGACCAGCCATGTTTCCCCCATCCATGTGTGAGTAATTCCCCCGCTGTAGGCGAAGGGGATGGTAGGGATTGGATGAGATTGGTCATGTAATAGCATAAGATTGTTAGGGCATAGTGCCTAGTGTCCGTAATTGGTACTTTGATGATATTGTTGCAACTTGTTATGCTTAATGCTTGTCACTAGGGCCCGAGTGCCATGATCTCAGATCTGAACGTGTTATTGTTTCATCATGATATTCATTGTTTATGATCTTACCTGCAAGTTGTATACACATGTCGCTGTCCGAAACCAATGGCCCCGAAGTGAGAAATCGGGACAACCGGAGGGACGGTAGTGATGTGAGGATCACATGTGTTCACGGAGTGTTAATGCTTTGCTCCGGTACTCTATTAAAGGAGTACCTTAATATCCAGTAGATTCCCTTGAGCCCGGCTGCACCGGCTGGTAGGACAAAAGATGTTGTGCAAGTTTCTCATTGCGAGCACGTACGACTATATATGGAACACATGCCTATTGATTGCTTTGTACTTAGACACCGTTTTATTATTATCTGCAAATGCCCTGCTATGATTGTTACATGAGTTTCTCTCATCCATGCAACGCCCGTTATCCGTCCCTGTACAGTATTTTAATCCTGCTGTTTACTATAATCACTCTGCTTTCTCTGCTACTCTGTTGCTACTATTTCACTACCTCTTGCTATAAAACGTTCTTGATAAACTCTTGCGAGCAAGTCTGTTTCAGGTGCGGCTGAATTGACAACTCATTGTTAAGGCTTTCAAGTATTCTTTGTCTCCCCTTGTGTCGAATCAATAAATTGGGTTTTACTACCCTCGAAGACTGCTGCGATCCCCTTACTTGTGTAGCACACTAATAAAAAAGTTGTAATTTAATTCACAATAAGTTATAATTAACCCTAACACATAAACCCTCTAAATAAACCATAAAACCCTATATAGCTAGCTATAGGCCAACGATGACCCTTAATTGCGCATCAAGCAGGCCAGGGGTCCTCGCGGTCCTCTAATTAAATATATGTGCCATTAACCCTAAACCCTAAATCGTATATATATATAGAAAACTAACCTTAATTAGATAATCAAACCCTCGTTAAAACACATAACCCCAAGCTAATTAATAACCCAATCTAATAAAACCTTGCTATATATAGCTAGTAAACCCTAGATTATATAACCCCAATTAATATATATGGCCTATATCGATCATATATATATAGACATTATTGGGATTCATTAATTATATAATAAGTACTGATAATTCAATTAATTATATATATAAGTACTGATAACACAAATAAAGAAGTTGTATTTGAATCCACACAACCCTAATCTAAAACACATAGCCCCTAACATGGCCTAATTAATTGACCCCTTCTCTCTAGCTAATTAGTGGAAATTGCACAAAATCAAAAGGGGTCCCTCACTAATTATACATATATATCTAGATTGTGATAAAATTTTGCCCCATATTTGGTGGATGGGTGCATCTTGGCATGTAAAACAATTAATGTTTGCAAATGGCGTTGTCAAAATTTATGTACAAATGATTTCTTTCCATCCAAAGTGCATAAAATGGGAATTTTAATGAAGAAAGTACAAATAAAACAGCTCAACATGCCTCCACACCCCAATTTTCACATGAAGTAGAGCATATTTAAAGGATAATTCCAGAGTTTTACTATTTTTCAAGCAACTTTGCTAATTTCCACCCACTCACATGACTTTATGTCGATTTAACGAAAATAGGGCGAATTTAAACTACATGGGCGGGATAGTTTGAATTGTGCGACAAAGGGAACCGCCTATTCCTCAACCTTGTGCACGGCAAATTACACACGCAACTCCATTAAACACCACCTACCGGGCGGCCCGGCCGCATGACCCCACCCACCCGTACACAACTTATCCCCTCCGTGCGAAGAGCCGTCCAAAGAAGAAGCTTTCCCTCCCCGTCGTTCTTCTCGAGCGCACCGGCGGTCAAGTTGATCCACGGTAGGGCTGCTATCTCTAGCTCAATCATGCATCGGGCAAGACGGCCTAACGATTTATATTTTCTTGATGCTGCTTAAAAAAATCGTCTGTATGCTCGAACTAATTGGCACTTTATAGTTTTCCGCTCGATTTGTCCTCGATCAATTTGTTCATTTGCGTGGGCATATAGAGTCAGTTCTGCACTCGATCCGTTAATTTGCTGAAATGCCATGGTAGAGTTTTGTACACGATCTGTTTGCTAAAATGTCGATGGGCAATTTTTGTTTTGTACTCGACATGATTGCTGAAATGCATAATCATGTACTAGTATAGTTTTGTACTCGATGGATATACATTTCCTACTTCGCCTTAAATTAATCACCAACCATTGTATCTCATAATTAAACAGATGGATAGAACTTGGATACTGCATGGACACTTATGTTCCCCTTCATATATAAATGGTGTTCAACCCTTTATGGGCTTTATTAGAGCTCATGAAGGTCACAACCTGGACGTGTATTGCCCGCGCTGCACATGTATGAATGGTGAGAAGAGGCCTCACCATGTAGTGGAAGATCATTTACACATTTTTGGGATGGACCGCACATATGTTAGGTGGGTTTATCATGGTGAACCATATAATGATCCTTCAGCAGGAGAAGCAGATCTTGCTCACACTGTATGTGTGCTGGCATATGTAGTTAATTATTTATATTGATGCTGCCGCTGTTTCGATCAATAGTTTGCATTGATGTGCAAGGTTCGTACTCAAATTTAACTTGTTGCAGATGGATGGACGGGAAGGAGAGAAAAGCGCTTGCTTCAGGAAACGGGTTTCAGCTCGGGACATGTGCTGTGCCAGATGAGAAGGTAAATATGTAAAACGGCATTTGTTCAGGTTGCATCCCTTAGATGTTTGTCTAATCGTTGATGTACTAATTGCAGAAGCATAGAGTTGAAGAGGTCTCTCGGTTTGATGGGAGATTTGAAGTTGAATCTCAGTTTGATGCACCTGTGGATGGTACTGATGACAAGCCTTTCATAGATGAAGGTCCTGCACCTGAGATTATCCAAGAAGGAGGCCGTGGACCGAGTACACAGCTTTGCGTTGAAGTGGATGCACGCCCGGAGATCATCAGGGGCGTCCTGGTAGTCTCAAGACCACCCAGCCTTGATGCACCTGTGGATGGTACTGATGATGAGCCTTTCATGACGAAGGTCCTGCACCTGAGATTATCCAGCCTACGAAGGAGGCCGTGGACCGAGTACACCGCTTTGCGTTGAAGTGGATGCACGCCGGAGATCATCGAGGCGTCCGGTAGTCTCGGGACCACCCAGCCCTGATGCAAAATGTTGACATACTTTATGATTCGTACTCTTATGTTACGGTGCTGTAGTATGTACTATCTTTGTTATGATTTGTACCCCTTTGGCGCTATAACTATAATTAAGCATTCAGTGGATGATCGCGTTGCAAAATTTGACACCCACACAATCAGTTCATCGTATGAGTAGTAGCACAATTACTTCTACAGCCAGTCCTGCCAGCGCATTAATTGGTAGCATGAAACACTTTCAGGCACTCCCTCGATTCATATTAATTGACTCAATTTTGTCTAGATATGGATGTATCTAGATGCATTTGTTAACTAGACTAACAAACTTGAGTCAGTTAATATGAATCGGTGTAAACCGCCCAAGTCCTCGAGCAGCTAGTTTATTGACTCTGGACTCCAAGCCTCTCGCGGCAAGCCATCGACGAAGCTTTGACCAGAATTTTTTTTTGCGAATAGCAAAGCTTTGACCAGTTCCTCTCGGGATACAGCACGCCGGTGAGCTTGCATGGTTGCCATGAGCACTTTCCGGCGGAACTTCCTCTGCAGCGCCCTCAAGCCGCAGCTGCGAGACAGCACGCGGTGCCTCGAGGTGGAGGGAACGGACGAACTCGGGATCTCAGGGCGGGGGTCCGCCTCATCCGGGAACGATCTCCAGCGGGTTAACGAGGACATGCATGGCGGCCAGGGGATTTGTTTTTTGTTGTTGTTTGAGCTTGGGATTTGGGGTTTTTTTGGATAGGGAGGAGGAACCGAGGAAGAGGAAGGAACAGCCCGCGTGCTTGGCGCGTGGCAGTGTGCTTGAATTTCGAATTTTTATGTAATGTTTCATTTCCCCGCTGCAATTCGGGGGTTTTCTTGACGCGCCAATGAGTCCCGCGGGCAGTTCAAGTGAATTTGGGGTGCCACACTATTGGCCCTAGTTTCGGTGAGACATGTAATGACTAGTCACATCAGTAAGTTCACTGTGTAATAAAATATGTTACCCCTCCCCTTTATGTAGCCCCCGTTGTCTCTCCCGATCGAGTGCCGACAGCCGACGGATGCAAGCCGCTAGCTCGATCCCCTCCTTTCGCCTCCACCGTCCGGGCATCCAGCTTGGAGGGGCAAGCTGCATCTAGACCAAGCGGATTAGGTAGTACTAGTAATGTTCTTTCCTTTCTCGAGATCGGTTCTTTTTTCCTCACCTCGATATCTTGCGCATCTATTTCCTATTCTGGGCGAAGTGTCTTTCTGGTCACCCTCGCTGGGAGTGATTGATGGGGATGGGGGCGGGGGCGACCTTTGCTTGGATTGGGGTGTTCTTCCTTTATTTGTCGACATTTGCAACCTTTGTAGTTTCTGCTGATCCTCACTGTATCTTTTGTCAGCTTGTACAGGAAAGGGAAGACCTCGGTGGTGGTGGTGGGGGGGCAATGGAGCGTAAGGCCACCACGCATGTGGGCAGTTGGCTGAGCCTGGCCGTCCCCAGCGAGCGGGTACTCCGTTTGCTTATCCACTCTGTCTCTGCATCCTCAATCTGTTCTGTTCTGGAAAATGCTTAAAGTAGCACATGTCTTCGTTTGTTTGTGCGTAAAGCCTCGTGACACCATGCTCTATATTCTCTGTATCGGTTGGTACCTCCAGGTTCCGTGCTGAGGCTATGAGAACGATAGCGCCCCACTGCTGGAGCATGGCCGGATCTGCGGCACAAGAGCGAAATGCCAGCCAGCTGGGCGAGGGACCGAGGGTAATTTTTTAACCAACTTACCATGATGTAGTCTGAATCTGATACTCCCTCAGATTCAAATTAATCGACTCAACTATCTGTAGATACGGATGTATCTAGACGTGTTTTAGCTCTAGATACTACTACCTCCATCCCAAAACTTAGGGCTTATATTATTTTAGAAAGTCAAACTATACCATATTTGACTAAGCTTTTAAAAATCATTAACATGCAAAATACAAAATTAATATCATTAAATAGGTTGTGAAATATATTTTCCTACGGTATCTACACAATATTATATTTGTTGATAGAATGTTCTAAAATTTTGGTCAAACTTTACTTGTTTTGATTTCTCAAAAATAAATAAGCCTTAAGCTTTGGGATGGAGGTCTAGACAAAGCTGAGTCAACTAGTTTTTTTGTCTGTCCATAGCTAGTGTTCATGGTGCAAAAAGCTAAGAGCATCCACTATATGCATCAGTCTATCTCATACGGTAATTCAATATCACTGCTGAGGTCTGCGTTTTGTTTTGCTATTCATATGCAGACTCAAATTTTAGGGCCTTTACTCAAAAGGAAGATCAAAACTGCTGATCAGGCTGCCAGTATGTTGATGCCGCCCCATCTTCTAAATGCCTCTACAAGCACAAGGCCACACGCCAGCTGGGTGGTGATCTTTTAATGAATATGGTATATTTTCTTAATCCACAAAACATACCTTGATTTTTCTCTGTTTATTGTCGGTTTTTTCTATGCTTGCCAAAAGTTTACAACAACAACAACAACAACCAAGCCTTTCAGTCCCAAACAAGCTGGGGTAGGCTAGAGTTGAAGCCCATAAGATCTCGAAGCCAAAAGTTTAGAAACACCAAATTCGTTTGCTTACAATCATCATACGGTAATGTTCATCTACTCCAGTTCCCCTAACCCAACAAAAAATGATGTTAATTACGATTTTTAGATTAAAAGAACACCATTAGGCGCTGTTAATTATGACTTCGATATTAAAATGTCATTTGCAATTGCTAATTACAATTTTGAGACAAATGATTAGTTTAACCTCGATCTGTTCTGCTCTCCATTTTTCCCAACCGAAAAATGTAACCATTCCATTCCTCTAAAATGGAACCATTCCATTCCATATTGTTTCAGAACCGAACACACCCTTGCATTGTTGTGAACTGTTGTCCATACACAGCCATACCCTTCCACTTACATCCAACACTATATGCATCAGTCGTCTCGAGTCATTCAATATCACTGCTGAGATCTGTTCCCATTCTTATGCAGGCTGAAACTGCTGCGCCTTTACTCAAGTGGATGCAAAATGAGGCTGATGAGGCTCTGTGAGGACGATGGTGCCGGCACCATCATCCGAAAACCTCTACAAGCACGAGGCCATGGGCCAGCTAGGTGGTGACCTTTTAATGAATCTGGTATATTTTCTTAATCCACATACATGATTTTATTATTATCTGTTTAATTACTGTTGGCTTTGCCTAATGCTTAGCAAAGGTTCAGAAACACTGCGTTTGCTTACAATCATCATACACTAATTTTTCACTTTTCAGTCTGTCTCATCCAGTATATAAACTGTTGAGTTCCGTTGGCTTCTTTTGTAATCATTTGCATTGTTGTCAACTGTTGTCTATGCACAAACCTATTCTTCCACTTACATCCCGCACTACTTGCATCAGTCTATCTCATAGATTTATTAAATATCAATGATGAGTTCTGTTGCTATTCATATGCAGGATGAAACTTTTGTGCCTCTACTCAAATGGAAAAAAATGATCCAGATGAAGCTGCTGTGAAGACGATGGTGCCGCCACCATCTTCTGAAAACCTCCTCAAGCACAAGGCCACGGGCCAGCTGGGTGGTATCCTTTTCAGTAAGCAGGTATATTTTCTTAATCCTCATACATGATTTGATTTGTCTGTTTATTGCCGACTTTGTCTAATGCTTACCAATAGTTCAGAAACACACACAACCCTATTCTTCCACTTACATCCAGCACTATATGCATCAGTGTATCATAGATTCATTTTATATATCACTGCTGATGTCTGTTGCTCTTCAATTTTCATATGCAGACTGAAACTGCTAAGCCTTCATTGGTCAAAAGGATTGCAACTGCTGCTGATGAGGCATGCAGAGGCTGCCACCAAGTTACTATCAGCCCCACCTTCTGGATGCTTATATAAGCTCAAGTCCAAGGACCAGCCGGGCCGTAACCATCCAAGGGTTCGGGTATATTTTCTTAAGCCACATATACATGCCATGATTTATGTATGATATTATCACCGGCTCTGTCTAATGCTTTTTGGAATCGCAAATTAGCATGCTTATATTCATCATACACTAAATTTTGACTGTTCAGTTTGTAACATAGTGTTATGCACTCGCTTGTCAACATTTGCATTGCTCTGAACTATGCACTTTACACAACCTAATTCTTCCACTTACATTCAGCGCTACGCACCAGTAGTACCTCCCATGTTTCCTTCACCATCCCGATGCCGAGCTTGCGGGAATATGGCGGGCCCATGTACATACCCGCATATAACACCTTCTATGGCTCTATCTACCTTTCTAATAACTCCTTCACAGAGTTACATGTATGTATTCTCAGTGGTTTAGCATGAATTGGCATATAGTAAAGTCTTGTTTTTAGTCTTCCTGCTTCTTACATTAGTATCAATTTTCACCTGCAGACTGTACCTTGTGAACTTCGTCCAATGATTAACCAGATGTGTCCACATGAAGGGTGACAAGGTATCAACTTGTCAATGCCTATGGATTGTAGGCTAGGGTTTAGTTGGAAGTAGAGGGCAAGTAGATCTCGAAGGTTTCAGCCGAAAAGTACTCGACGATTATGAAAACTAGGGTTTGTAAAACAATGATTCGATGATCTCTTCGTCCCTCGACTCCTCCTTTATATAGGAGGCGGAGCCGAGGGTTTCGTTTGTACAAGTTACAGAGTCCAGGACGGTTTCTAACTCATCGCGCCATATTACAAATAACACTTCCTATTACAACTCTAATTTTCCTTAATATGTCTTGGACTCCCGAATCTTCTTATTCTTCGGATAATGGGCCTTGATGAAACCCGGGTACTATCTTGATGCCTATGTCAGTAGCCCCCGAGATTTTGCTTGAATCGTAGAGTCAGGGAAAATCTCCATTTTTATTCGAAAGCTTTAACCTTTTATATTTCTTCACATAAAATTCTATATTGTACAGGGATAATGGTAGTTGGGGCTAGTTCATCTGACGGATCAGGTACTAGTTAACTGCTCTCGTGGCAATCCGCAAAAACCTACTTCAAGATCACGTCCCTGGACATGACCTCGGGATACTGGTGTAAACTTCGACAGGCGCCGCTTAAGGTCTTACCATTCTGTCGAGTCCCAGTAAAATTTATCGGGTACCTAACGCGTCCGTTAGGATTTTCTTCGTATCGTTGATACGGATAAAAGTAACAAAGCGCAGTCTTCGGCGATGCCACGCCGCACGGATCTGGGGTCTTACCTTCGCAAATTTGCGGCATTCAGAAATTGATCGCAACTTTGGTGTTCTGAGAATATATTGTCGAGTGCTTTTTGGCTGTTGGAATGGCACATTTTATCGAGTCAAAGATGACTTATATTGCTCTCCCGATGGGAGTATATGTAGAGTTAATTATAACTCGAAATATACTCTTTGCTTTCTATCTTTCTTTTTTAATTTCATCGGGCACGCGAACAGCGTTCCCGATGGGAGTAGCCCCGAGGCTACAGCCAAGGACTTGTGCTTGGTTGTAGGCTCAACATTTTAGTCCACCTTGTCGCTATATTGTCATTATTTCTCGATATGATCTTCTTTTCATCTCTCGGGTGCGCGAACAGCGCTCCCGATGGGAGTAGCCCCCGAGGCTACAGCCAAGGACTTGTGCTTGGTTGTAGGCTCCCACAATTTCTATATTGCCATACTCGAAATTTTACTTTTGTCGAAGTAGCCCCCGAGCATTTGGGCAAAAACTTGTATTTGATCAAAGGCTCCCGAAGTATTTAATAACTTCTCCTGCCGCCAATCTTCTTTTATTTTTCTTGTCGGCATGCTTCCCTTAGTCAAATTTACTTCATCTCTGTTAATAGTCGTGATTTTTCTGCCTTGTGGGTCCATTGTTTCCACCACGTTGACACGTCGTGCAAGTGGGGGACACACGTCCTCCGCTTTTCCTGGCGCACGTTCTGTTCCATCTCAGTAAAAATACCTTTTTACCCTTTATCTACAAGATCTTTTTTCACCACACGATTTCTTCATCCAACGGTGCATTGCTTCGCCCAATTCCTATATAAACCTTTCTTCAACCTCCGTTCGCACCTTCGTTTGCGCCGCACATCTGTTCCTCTTTGCAAAAACTTCCACTGCGCCCAACTCTCTTTGATCTTACACACGCACGAACTTTGCTTTTCCAGTGCCGTTGATGCCACCGCGCACGCGACTCACTCGCCACAGTACTCCAGAGTCCAAGATGGCCGCTGAAGATCTTGAGTGGGAGAGATCTAAAATCTCCAACCAAGACGTCAACATGCTGAAGAGGCTAGGCCTGATGAAGAAAGAGGACGCCATCCGCTTTCCCAGCGAAGAAAGCTACCCAACCCCTCCAATGGAGTACCGGGTTAGTTTCGTTGATCACCTCATTTCTGCCCCAATTCACGATTTCCTCCGCGGCCTTCTTTTTGTTTATGGGATTCAGCTGCACCAGTTGACCCCCAATTCCATCCTCCATGTCTCCATTTTTATCACTCTTTGCGAGTGCTTCCTTGGAGTCCTCCTAATGGGCTCTGTGGAAACGCATTTTCTGCCTCCGCCGCAATGGCTCCCACAACGCCACCTATAACATAGGCGGCGTTGTTATCTGTGTCGATCTGACGTTGATTACTTCGACGTCAAATTTCCTGATTCTGTCCAAGGGTGGCGCAAAAGGTGGCTCTACATACACGAAGAAAGTGCCAATTCTGTTGAGCACAACATAGTCCCTTTCGACGGAAGTGCCAAAATTCTGCGCCGCCGCTCCTGGGATGCTGAAGCTTCCGAAGAAGAAAACGGCGACAGGAGCACTTATGTCTCATATTCATCAGCTTCAAAATACTCGAGGCAAGGAGTTGTCTGGTGTTCAAATCACCGCCTACTTCCTTAGGATTAGAGTGCAGCCTCTTCAGGCTCGCAAAAATCCCCTTTGGACGTATGCTGGTGTAAATGGCAATAGCTCTCCAATGATCTTTCTGTAAAAGACTTGGAGAAGCTGATTCGAAGAATTTCCTCGCTTAACAAGAAGGATCCTATTCCCTCCTCTTGCCGCGTGGAACCATACAGCTCCGCCAATCCTCTCCCCGAGGTATTTTGTCTTCGAATTTTTGTCTTGTTCCGAACTTTCCCTGCATCTCATTGTATTGATATCTCTCTAATTTTTCTTTTGTCGCTATTTTCCTGCAGAACCATCCTACTGTGGCTTCCCTTCCTCCTCTTCCTGAGGATGGAGAAGTCGAAGAACGAGCTATCGTCGCCGAAGACAACCAGGGTTCTTCTCTTCCTGAAAGTGAAGTCGCAGGTTCTCACAAATCTGCGGCTTCCCATGAAAAAGAAGTTGAATCTGACGCCAGCGAGTCGACGCAATCCCTTCCTCCTGTTTCCCCAAGAAACAAAAGGAAAAGGAATGACGCCGAGGATTCTGGAACTTCTAAAGCCGAAGAAGTTGTTCCTTCTCATCCGAAGGCAGCTTATGATCCTTATATTGAATCCCTCGTCAGCTCGTAAGTCATTTTTATTTCTCCTTATTTCTGTACTCGAAATGTTTATCTTGTCTTGCTTTTTATGCTGTCGATTTTTAATCAACAGTGATGACGAGGAAGAAGTACCAACTGTTGACGTGGCTCCTCGAACAAGCACGTCACATACTGTACTTGCCTCAGACACGCTAGTTGAAGGAGAAGAATCCTCGCCTCCTCAACGAAACGTCGTCACCACTACTCCGCCATCAAGCCCCCTTGTTCCTTCACCAAAAAGGACAAGGATTGAAACAATTCTTGAACCTGCCCCTCAATTGGGCAGCTCTTCGACCCTGCTCTTGGATGATGTAAGTTTTTTCATTTTCTTGCCGCTGTCTATATTTCCTCTATTTTGCTTTTTTACGCCTTCACTCTTTTTTCATACCGATATTTCTCTTTCTTTGTTCTTCTTTGACAGCCCATGATCAAAGAGCTTATCCGCATCGGATCCCAATTCATTGGGTACCGTGAGTATGCCAACAGAGCTGAAGGTAATAACTTTTTTGCTGTCGTTGTTTTTGACTTCTTGCTCCTGTCATTTGTCGCAACTTTTTTGACCTTTCTTGTTTTTCTTTTTTATTTCGACAGAGAAACTTGCAGAGGCCAACAAGCGTGCCGACGCACTTGCTCAGAAACTAGAGCAAAGTGAAGCGGCCCGCAAGAAAGCCGAACTTGTTGCTAGCGAAGCCAAAGCAGAGGCTGATGAAGCCAAAGCAAAAGCTGCTAGTGTCGAGGAACTGCAGAAAAGACTTGAGGATGCTGAAACTGCTTTAAACGAGCATAAAGCCGCACAGGCTACTCGTGAGCAGGGGATCCTCAAGCGCCTGAAATCACAAAGTCGACGCACTCAAAGTAATATTATCGATCCCTTCTATTTTTTAGTGGACTTGCTGTTTCTTGTTTTTTGATCAACGTTTATTTCCTGTGGCAGGCCAAACAAACCAAGAGTTTGATCTGGAGAATCCCGACAATGATCCTCTCCTCGACGCACTTTCTTATCTGGAGCTTCATGGATCCGAAATTCGTGAAGGCGTGGCAAATGCTAGTGCAGGATTGTCGACGCTGTTCCCCTACTTCTTCCCGAAGAAAGAGGAGCCCCCGACTTTCCTTGCCCTTGCCAAGAGCTTCAATTCATCAGATGACCTTGGACTGAAGATGCGCCAGGAGAACATGAAGATTGCTGTCGCTGCTTGTTGCCCTGTTGCGACAGCCAACAAGCTGATTGGATGAAAGTTGGCGACACTGATCAGATATAGCAGTCAAGATGGAGGTCGCTGATTAAGGCAGCCAAGCCCAACACGAAGAAAATCTTGGCTTATCTCGGGATCAAACCAGCTTCAACTCCTAGCTCATCAAGGCCGGAGGTCTAGTTGCATGCCTCTTTGTTTTTCTTTCTCTGTTTCTTTTGCTCTTGTCGCCAAAGTAGTTATTTGGCGACACGTACTTCATTAGCTCCACTGTAAGGCCTTTGTAACTATTCCGAAAGATTAATGAAAACTCTATCTTTGCTTGTTGATTGATGTTGTCTTGTTTTATTAAATTTCAGTTGGTATTTGATAACTATACTCCATCTTCCGCTCCTTCCAATGTTTCGCCTTCTTCTTCTCGCTCAAGGAGAGCTCTTGCTGATACTACACCTGTCGAAGATTCCTTGCCGCAAGAATTGGATGAACTTCGGCAGCAACTTCAGTATGCAAAGAAGCAAACACTTGTGATGATGGAAAAGTCTCGTAAGTCATCTGAAGCCGAAAAAATTGCACTTCAGCAAGCTCGCGAGGCCGTGGCTGCTAAAGAAATCGCTGCTTCCGAGGCTGAAAAGGCGACTACTCGAGAAAATTTCATGCTCGAGTTAATGAATGAAGCCAGTGCGGATATGTCGGGTATGCTTGTTTCATCCTCCGATATCTTCCGTCTTCATGCTACGTCTCTTAAAGTTTTCTGCTCCGTTGTTTTAATAGGTTCCTTTACTGATGCTGTTGCCGAAGAAGAGAGGGTAAATACTAGGACGAACCTCCTTGTTAACCTTTCCCTTGACCATGGTTCTCTGTTTTGGGCTACCCCAGAGAGGACCCGCCAGATTGTCAGATTTCAGGATCGCGCCTCTCAAACTCGCGACTTCCTTGACTTCTGTACCAGGACCCTGTCTATGGTTTATAACTCCATGTTTCCTCGGAACGTTCAACCACAAACTCTTCCCGAGTTAATGGGGAAATTTAAGGATGCCCACAAGATCCATGATTTTGTCAGAGCTCAACTGGTAGCTGGCGCCAGATTTGCCCTTATCATGCTTCAGATCTGCCACTCAAAGCTTGACCTGACCCAAGTTGTTGCGAAAGTTCATGAGAAGGTAAGGCGCCGAAGAGTTGGTGTCGACCGAATTAACACGAAGGTTTCGCCTATAGCCGAAGAAATGATTGAAGACCTTCTTCGGATGGATGCCGACTTTTTTGCAGATGGTCATTATGCTGATTTTCTTGGCGCTGCTCCTGAAGAAAACAGAATTACCCTTGATGACATATTGAATCATGACTAATTATTTTCCTTTGGTAGATAACTCTTCTTTGTAACCCATGATTGTGATTATATTGTGAAGCAATCATCATATTTCTATATTTGTCTAGCCCCCGAGTGTTTCGGTGGCTATTTTCTGTATTTGTGTATTGCGAGGTTTTGAACCAAGGCATTTATTCAATATGTAGTTTTGGCGAATATCAGCCCCCGAGCTTCTTTGTTGAGTACTATTTTGTATTTTTATTGACTCACGAGGTATTTTAATACCAAGGCGAGGCTTTTCTTTTTTCGAGGAATTATATTGAAATTCGTCGGGTCGGAGACTTTGAGTGTGTCGATGAAGAAAAGTTATATTGACACTATCTTTATTATATTGCAGCACCGCGAGCCCGCCTCATTAAAAACCTTTTCCGGCCCCACTCGGTGCCCGAAAAAGGAAAAGAGTGCGTCTGAAAACTCGCGGGCGTTTCATTACATTGAAGTTTTACAAGGACTATATTTCAGCTCTAGGCGTAGAACCGCCTGAGTTGCGCCACGTTCCAGGGGTTTTGCTCCTCCACCCCTGTCTTCTTGTCCTTTATCCTGTATGCTCCTCCTCCGATTACTTCCGTGATAATGTAAGGGCCAAGCCATGGTGACTCGAGTTTTTCATGACTTTTTTGCGTGAGCCGAAGAACTAGGTCTCCCACCTGAAAAGATCTTGGCCGCAAACGTCGACTGTGGTAAATCTTTAAGTCCTGTTGGTATTTGGTTACCCAAGACAGTACTTCATCTCTAGCTTCGTCAAGTGCATCGACGTTATCTTCTAGCGCTTTTCTCGACACCTCGTCATCATATTCCACGACTCGTGGAGAGTCATGTTCTATCTCGATTGGTAGTACTGCTTCTGCTCCATGAACCAAGAAGAACGGAGTTTCTTGTGTTGCTGTGTTTGGTGTTGTTCGTATGCTCCATAATACACTGGGCAGCTCCTCTGGCCAGGTGTGTCGAGCTTTCTCCAGTGGTGCTAATAAGCGTTTCTTAATGCCGTTGCAGATGATTCCATTAGCTTTCTCGACTTGGCCGTTGGTCTGCGGGTGCGCAACTGACGCAAAGTGTAACTTGATACCCACTTCTTCGCAATAATCTTTAAACTCGTGGGATGTGAAGTTACTGCCATTGTCTGTGACGATGCTGTGGGGCACTCCAAATCTGAAGACGAGGCCTTTTATGAATTTTACTGCGGATGCTCCGTCTGGTGAATTTATCGGCTTCGCTTCTATCCACTTTGTAAATTTGTCGACAGCTACTAGCATGTACTCCTTTCCTCCTGGCCAGGATTTGTGTAACTTGCCCACCATATCAAGTCCCCATTGGGCAAAGGGCCATGACAATGGTATTGGTGTTAGTTCTGCTGCTGGAGAGTGAGGTTTTGCGGCAAACCTTTGACACGCGTCGCAAGTTCTTACTATTTCCTTGGCGTCCTCTATTGCTGTCAACCAGTAGAATCCTGCCCGAAAAACCTTGGCTGCAATAGCTCGACTACTTGCGTGGTGGCCACATATTCCTTCATGTACATCCTTCAGAATTATTCTTCCTTCTTCGGGTGTGACACACCTTTGCAGGACGCCTGAAATACTTCGCTTGTACAATTCTCCTTTGATCACCGTGAAAGCTTTGGAGCGTCGAATTACTCGCCTTGCCTCAACTGGATCATCGGGTATTTCTTTCCTGAGGATGTATGATATGTACGTCTGCATCCATGGTATCTGTATCACCATGACCAGGTCCTGATCTTCTTCTTCTTCCTCTTGCTCTTCCTTGGTAGCCCCCGAGGGTTTCTTCTCCTTCTTTTTTGTCGATTTTGTAGATCTCTCTGTTATCTCTTCCCAAAATACACCTGGCGGAACTGCAAGGCATTGCGACCCGATGTTTGCAAGAACGTCGGCTTCGTCGTTGCTCAATCTGCTAATATGATTTACTTCGCATCCATCAAACAACTTCTCGAGCTCGTTGTACACCTCCTTGTATGCCATCATGCTATCATTGACTGCGTCACATTGGTTCATAACTTGCTGAGCCACCAATTGTGAGTCGCCAAAGATTTTTAGTCGAGTTGCACCGCAAGCTTTCGCCATCTTCATCCCGTGTATGAGAGCTTCATATTCTGCTTCGTTATTGGATGCGTTAGGGAACGTCATCCGAAGGACATATTTCAACTTGTCGCCTTCAGGTGATATAAGTACTACTCCTGCGCCAGCTCCTTCTAGTCTTTTGGACCCATCAAAGTTCATGGTCCAGGTTCTCGACAAGTCTGGGGGTCCTGTGTTTTGCAGCTCCATCCACTCTGCGATGAAGTCTGGCAGAACTTGCGACTTGATTGCTTTTCTTTTTTCATACGTGATGTCCCGAGGGGAAAGTTCTATTCCCCAAAGGGAGACACGACCCGTAGCTTCTGGATTGTTTAGTATATTTGACAAGGGAGCTTCATTGACCACTATGATCGGGTGTGCCGAAAAATAGTGGCGCAATTTCCGTGCTGTTGTGAACACTCCATATGCTAGCTTTTGGTACTGAGAGTACCTTTGTTTTGAGGGCGATAAAACTTTGACGAAGTATACTGGCCTCTGCACTCCGTGGAGTTTTCCTTCTTCCTCCCTTTCAACCACAAGGACTGTGCTTACTACCTGGGGTGTGGCGCAATATACAGCAGGAGGTTCCTTTTCCTTCGGCGCCACCAAGATTGGTGGTGTCGAGATTGTGCGCTTCAAATCCTCGAAAGCTCTGTCGGCCTCTTCGTTCCATTGGAATTTATCTCCTTGCTTTATCAGAGCGTAGAATGGTAACGCTTTTTCTCCCAGCCGGCGACGATCTGCTCAAAGCTGCGACTCGCAGTTAGCTGCTATATTTCTTTCAACTTTGTTGGCTTCCTCATTGTTACGATGGCCTGTATTTTATCGGGATTTGCTTCAATCCCTCTTGCTGAAACTAGAAACCCTAGAAGTTCTCCTGCTGGGACGCCAAAAGAACACTTCGTCGGGTTCAGTTTGAGGCAAAACTTGTCAAGGTTGTCAAAGGTTTCCTTGAGATCTTCAATCAGCGTTGCCCCCTTTTTTGATGTTATGACGACATCATCGATGTATACTTGCATGTTTTTCCCAATCTGTGTCGCCAAACACTTCTGCATCATCCTCTGATATGTTGCTCCCGCATTTTTAGACCAAAGGGCATTGTTCTAAACACGCCGTAGGGTGTAATAAACGCGGTCTTTACTTCATCTTCTTCTTTCAATCTGATCTGGTTATAACCGAGAATATGCGTCGAAGGAAAGACGTTCACATCCGCCGTGGAGTCGATAATTTGATCGATCCTCGGGAGGGGAAAATGATCCTTTGGACAATGTTTATTGAGACACGTAAAGTCGACGCACATGCGAAGGACCTTAGTGTTTTTCTTCGGCACCAACACAGGATTTGCTACCCATGTGGCTTCTGTGAATATTTCCTTGATAAAACCAGCTTCTCGTAGTCGATTGATTTCTGACAGCATGGCTTTGCGGTTTGGTTCCGAAAAACGGAAAGGTTGTTTGATTGGTCTCGCTAATGGATCCAAGTTTAGGTGGTGCTCGGCAAGTTCCCTGGGTACTCCTGGCATGTCAGCTGGACACCATGCGAAGATTTTCCAGTTCTCACGGAGGAACTCGACGAGCGCGCTTTCCTATGCGATGTCCATGTCGTTTGCGATAGATGTCATCTTTTTCGGGTCTGTCGGGTGAATCTGCACCTCCTTAGAATTTTTCTCGGTGTTGAAAGTTGATTCTTTGTTTGGCCTTCCAACGTCTGGCAGCACGTCATAGTCAGTCATACTTCTTGACGCCAGGTACTCACCTTGCATCCCGAAAGTTTCTGATAGCCGGTGAAAATCCTTATCGCACTTATCGGCTAAGGCAAAGCTTCCTTTGACTGTGATTGGTCCCTTTGGTCCAGGCAACCTCCACAACAGGTATGTATAATGTGGCACCGCCATAAATCTAGCATATGCTGGTCGTCCCAACAGAGCGTGATATTGCGACGGAAAATCCACGACTTCAAATTCCAGCCTCTCGATTCTATAATTTTCTCGGGTTCCAAACTGAATGTCGAGATTGATCTTCCCCAATGGATAACTTGGTTTCTCCGGTGTGATGCCGTGGAACCTTGTGTCTGTTGGCTTCAAGTTTGCTAAGGATATGTTCATCTTCCTCAATGTATCTACATACATAAGGTTTAGGCTGCTGCCGCCGTCTATGAACACTCGAGAGACATCAAATCCCGCAATAACTGCTGGCAGAATAAGTGCTGACTGTCCTGGTCGAGGAACTTGCTGCGGATGATCTGCTATGGTGAAGCCAATATCTTGTCCTGACCAATTAAGATACTCAACTGTTGGTGGAGGCATTTTTTCTGCCATAAACACCTGTCGTGAGATTACTTTCTGAGCTCTATTGGATGGCCTTCCCTTCTGAATCATCGACACTGCTCCATTGGAGTTAGGATCAACATAAGGTGGTGGTGGAGGTGCTGCCGCTATTCTGAGCTGATGCCGATTGTCGTCTGTAATCGCGGGAGGAGGCGGCAAGTGAATCTCGCTTCTGGGTTCTCGAGGATTTCTCTGTGTTGCCCGCGCGTTAGCGTGCTCTGCATACCTTAGCATTGCCTGAAAATTTCGACAGTCTTTCTGCAGGTGCCCTGACTGTCTTTTACCATTGCTGTCGAGGAAAAAGTGCATCTGACACGGCCCATTCATCATCTCTTCAGGGGACACGAAAGGCCTTGGGAACCTAGGCCCGTTATTTTGCCTGTTGCGAGAATCATCCCTGTTATCACCTCGCTGTTCACTGCTTCTCTGATAATCATCTCTGTTGTTTCCTCCTGTGTTTGCCCGAAAACCTGCCGAAATTTGCCCTGGAGCGTCATAGTTCGGGTACTGCCGAGGAAATCGTCGCCTCGGTTGATAATTTCGACCACGGTCCTCCTCTGGCGACCTGTGCCGTTTGTTGTGGACAGCATCTTCTCCATCTGCCCATCTGTTTGCTATCTCCATTAACGCGGATACTGTTTTTGGATTGGTCCTTCCCAAGTCCTCGACAAAATCTCCACGCCTGATTCCTGCGACAAACGCATCTATTGCTCTCTCGTCAGATATATTTTCTGCCGAGTTTTTGATGATGTTCCACCTTTGGATATACTTTCTCATTGGCTCATCTGGCTTTTGTCGACATGCTCTCAGCTCTTCTAACGACGCAGGTTTTTTGCACGTGGATCTGAAGTTCTTGACGAACACGTCCTCGAAACTTTCCCAGCTGTCGATAGATCCTGGAGTAAGTTTCTTTATCCAAGATCGTGCGGCTCCACTCAAATGCACCTGGATGCTTTGCATAGCTGTTGCCCTGGTTCCTCCTGTGAGCTTCACTGTCTCGAGATAATCAACTAGCCAATCCTCTGGATCTTGAAGGCCGTCGAACTTCTTGAAGTTGTCGGGTAACTTGAATCCTGAAGGGACTCGAGTTTTTCGGACTCTCCTCGTGAAACACGGCAAGCCGCACATATCTTCGTCGTTAAGCTCCGGGGATTGCCGATGTTCCCTTCTGCTTTGCCGCGCTCTGTCGACCCTTGCCTGTGTTGTCGTGTCTCTTGCTCCACTTGGTCCTTCAGGTGTTGCCGCTGTTGCTGCTGCGGGTCGTGGACTATTTTGCCTTGCTGCTCCTTCGGGAGGCGTTGATACAAACGCTGTCCCCATGGCTCCAACTCCTGCTACCGCCATATTGTATAGTGTTTCCCTTGGATCACCTGGAGGTGGTTTAGATGCGAGGATAAAAGCATGTGTCGCCATATACCCAGCCTCTGGTGTCTTAGGGATGATATTTCCTCTTGTATCTATCGACATAAAGGACATGTCGAGGTTTTGGACCAAGTGCTCTCTTTCTGCCTCGGGTATATGTTGCAACCTTGATCTTGCTCTGTTCCGCGCCTCCCTGTGGCTATCACCCGAAGTTCTAGATTGTCGACTTAGATCTGCCCTTCTCCTAGATGCAGAAGCTGCCTCCTTTCTTCTGTTTAACTCAGCTGTCTGTTTTTCCAATTCTCTTGCAGCTCGTGCGAGCCTATATTGATATGCTTGCAATTCCTCTGGTGTGGCTGTGGTAGCCATTGGTTCTGAACCGTTCATAGCTCTCGCGGCTCTATCCCACGCTGCTTGCGAAAGCTGAACTCTGTCTCGCGGCTGCGGCCCGACGTATTTATTGCCCAGGCCTTGTCGCAGATTGGAGGGATCGACATATGGATTTCCCAGATCGTCGAAAGCCTCTGACGTTTCCTCTTGATCTTCAATGGCATAAATCTGATGATATTTTGTATTCAGGTCTATGTTGGGTTTGGTGACATCATCGTTGAGATTGATGAAGACCTTGCCCACTGTGATAGATTTGTCGATGAAGTCGTAGCTGTCGACATCGCTTGAGCCATCGCTTATATATGAGTCCGCAGATGACTCAAACGACATGTCGCTGAAGATCTTGGCGAGTTTCTCTCTTGCTCTGGTGCTGACGTAGCGTGTCGACGAAGTTTCTTCTTCTCCTGACTCGGTTGACGATGTATAGCTTGAAAAATCGGAATCGACCGCCGATGATCCCGATGAAATCGGAATTTCGACACGATACGATCCTTCCTTCTCGACGCAAAAGTGAAACCTTCCGAACGTCATCTCCATGGGCTCCGCCAGATACGCATATGCATCCAAACGGGAGGGTGGGTGAGGAACAAAATCGACAGGACCAGCAGCGATCTGTTTACCTCGATCCATTGCGTTGCTTGCGGTTGACGATGTCGAAGATCTTGAACGTGCCATCGAGATCAGATCCTTACGCCTCTAGTTCCCACAGACGGCGCCAATTGACAAGGTATCAACTTGTCAATGCCTATGGATTGTAGGCTAGGGTTTAGTTGGAAGTAGAGGGCAAGTAGATCTCGAAGGTTTCAGCCGAAAAGTACTCGACGATTATGAAAACTAGGGTTTGTAAAACAATGATTCGATGATCTCTTCGTCCCTCGACTCCCCCTTTATATAGGAGGCGGAGCCGAGGGTTTCGTTTTGTACAAGTTACAGAGTCCAGGACGGTTTCTAACTCATCCCGCCATATTACAAATAACACTTCCTATTACAACTCTAATTTTCCTTAATATGTCTTGGACTCCCGAATCTTCTTATTCTTCAGATAATGGGCCTTCAGTAAACCCCGGGTACTATCTTCGGCAGGCCCATTTGGGATGCCTATGTCAAAGGGTCTTTCACTATGCATGGCAATGGCAAATTGATGAACACCTACACGGTCTATGAGGTGTATGTCTACAAGACGCAGGCCATCACATATTTGTATGGACATGATTGGAGAAAGTTTGCTTTTGACTATGGTCTGAAGAAGGGCGACGAGCTGAGGATCAGAAACTCAAACGGGCAGATATACGTAACTGCTTACAGAGTTGGAGACACTTCCAAATATATAATATGTAACTTTTTTGTACTCATATCCTTTGATTACTGCATTCTGAGCAGTTGTTCTAAACCATTCCCTCTGTTCTAGCTTGATGGGTTTAACATGATCAAAGCTGCAGATCCCCTGATGGAACGGAGCGGATGTCACAAAGGGCACCCACACCAGCACCGGCACCGGCTTCCCACTCTCTGCATCAGCACCGGTTCTGTACCAGCTCCATTTACTGCATCTACCCAGCAGGCCCCTACATCAGCATTGGTTCTGTAGAGGCCCTATATGCTACACTGCAGGCTCCTGCATCACATTGGTTCCTCTAGCTGCACCATTTACTGCACCTGCCCAACAGTCTCCTGCATCAGCACCGGTTCCTCTAGAGGCACCGTTTATTGCACCTGCCCAGCAGTCTCCTGCATCAGCACCAGCTCGTGTACCAGCCCAGGCTCCTGCACCTGCCCCAGCCAGATCACCGAGGTCTCAGCTCATTGATGTGGCCACCCGTGTGGTGACCAGGACGCATCTGAAGGCTATGTTCGTGAGTATATGACAGCATAACTGCTCTTATCTTGATGTCTTCTCTGCTCAAAGTCTCACATGGTTCAGTCTTTAGTGCATTGGTGCCATTGACAAGATTTTGGTGGTATCTCTTGCTTTGAATCAGAAATTGCCTAAAAGTATCTCCAAGGATCTCAATGCTGGCCGAAGGGGCAAGATTTCCCTCGTCATGGAGAGTGAAGGTCTCACCGTGGAGGGACGGTACTCCGTCAGTCCCACAGATGGCCGCTTGGCTGTTACTTCCAGGTGGAAAAAGTTCATTGACGGTGCCAAACTTCGCATTGGATCAAAGTTGAAGGTCAAGATCTTTCGATGCCGCTGTGACATGCTGGTCATAAAGTTTGCGGTTGTCTAGTTCTGTTGTCCCATGAGCCCTTAGCAAATGCATTTGTAGTTATACTTATATAAGGTTATCTTATCTGAACTGCTAATTAATTGTATGGGTGGTAAAACTCTGGCAAGCTTTTGCTCTTAGCAAGTATGTATGTATGATGAGCTATTATGATAACTAATGTTTGTGTTCATCTTAATTTGCATTTCCGTTTTAGAAAAAAACTTAATTTCTATTTTGGCTGACCTGTTAGAGAACTATCAGATTGAATCCACAACATGATTCAAATAGATTCATTACACCGAGCCACATGTCTTGACCTTGCTATACACTAGTTCCATTAATCAGTGCAAGAAGGCTTACCTGAGCTGCCTGAACCACGGCAGATTCGAATCCACCTTAGCTATCTAGCTAGAAATACAACCTTTGCAGAAAGAGGATTTGCGGTATGGGGAGGCTGACATTGGGGACCCATGATCCAGCAGCGTCGTCAACGTTTTAAAGGCGGCAGGAGATCGAAACAAAAAAAATAAGCCAAAAATCAGTTGGTAAACAAAATCCAAGAAATGAAACATTTACCTTTCTGAGAGGATGACATGCGGGACCCATGAGGCAGGCATCCTCAACTATTCCAAGGCGGCAGGGGATCAAAATAAAAAAAGGAAATAGCCAGAAATTAATTAGGGTAAAAAATAAATCTATCAAAGGAAACCTTTATTGTTCATAGAGGATGACATGTGGGACCGACCTGCCAGTTGCATCGTCATCGTTTCAAAGGGGGTAGGGGATCAAAAGAAAAAGGCAAATAGCTAGAAAATTAGGGGTAAAAAATAAATCCAACAAAGGAAACTTTTATTGTTCATAGAGGATGACATGCGGGACCCATGAGCCCACAGGTTCCTCAACGTTTCAAACTCGGCATGAGATTGAAAGTAAAAGGCAAGTGACTAAATATCAGGAGCAAAAAATAATCCAAGAAAAGAAATTTTATTGTACATAGAGGATGACATGCAGGTCCCATTTTGCAGCAGCGGTCTCAACGTTTCCAAGGCGGCACGGGACCAAAAGAAAAATGAAGTAGCCAGAAATCAGGGGGTGAAAAATCCAAGAAAAGAAAGATTTCAATTGGGCTGCATCTGGACATCTAGGCCTTCGAACTATCCTGCTGGGCCTTTTGACTCGTACAATTTCAGCCCACTCCAAAACAGGAAAGTTCGAATTTATCTAAAAAAAATAGGAAAGTCCTATGCTTCGCAGAAACACAAAACAAGGAGATTCAACATATAAGTTTGTTTATGTAAAAATAAATATTTAATTTATCCGTTTGCAATAGCTCAGAGCGAAATACAATGTTTATTGTAAAATAATCAAGATATCACATGTTTCTTATACGGGGAGGCTGACATCGGGGACCCATGAGCCAGCAGCGTCGTCAACGTTTTAAAGGCGGCAGGGGATGAAAAAAAAAACCAAAAATCAGTTGGTAAAAAAATCGAAGAAAATAAAACATTTATCGTTCTGAGAGGATGGCATGCGGGACCCATGAGGCAGCATCCTCAACGTTTATTGTTTATAGAGGCTGACATGTGGGACCCGTGAGCCAGCAGCCTCTCGACGTTTTAAAGGCGGCAGGAGATCGAAAGGAAAAATAAGACAAAAATCAGTTGGTAAACAAAATCCAAGTAAAGAAATATTTACCGTTCGGAGAGGATGACATGCGGGACCCATGAGGCAGCAGCATCCTCAATGATTCCAAGGCGGCAGGGGATCAAAAGAAAAAAAAGGAAATAGCCAAAAATTAATTAGGGTTCAAAAATAAATCCACCAAAGGAAACTTTCATTGTTCATAGAGGATGACATGTGGGACCGACCTGCCAACAGCGTCCTCATCATTTCAAAGGGGCAGGGGATCAAAAGAAAAAGGCAAATAGCCAGAAATTAGGGGTCAAAAAATAACTCCAATAAAGGAAACTTTTATTGTTCGTAGAGGATGACATGCGGGACCCATGAGCAGCAGCTTAGTCAACGTTTCAAAGGCGGCATGAGATCGAAAGAAAAGGCACGTGACAAAATATCAGGAGCCAAAGATAATCCAAGAAAAGAAACTTTATTGTACATAGAGAATGACATGCGGGTCCCATTTTGCAGCGGTCCCAACGTTTCAAATGCGGCTTGAGATCAAAAGAAAAAAGAAAGTAGCCAGAAATTAGGGGTAAAAAAACTCCAAGAAAGGAAAGTTTTATCGTTCATACGGGTGACATGTGGGACCTATGAGCCAGCAGAGTCCTCAACGTTTCAAGGCGGCAGGGGATCAAAGAAAAAGGAAATAGCCAAAAATCAGAGGGTGAAAAAAACCAAGAAAATGAACTTTTATAGTACATAGAGGATGACATGCGGGTCCCATGAGCTGCAGGTTCCTAAACGATTCAAATGTGGCATGAGATCGAAAGAAAAAGGAAAGTGACCAAATATCAGGATCCAAAAATAATTCAAGAAAAGAAACTTGATTGTACATAGAGGATGACATGTGGGTCCCATTTAGCAGCAGCGGTATCACCGTTTGAGAGGCTGCACGGGATCGAAAGAAAAAGGCAAGTGACCAAATATCAGGATCCAAAAATAATTCAAGAAAATAAAGTTTTATAGTACAAAGAGGATGACATGCGGGTCCCATTTAGCAGCAGCGGTCTCACCATTTGAGAGGCGGCATGGGATCGAAAGAAAAGGTAAGTGACCAAATATGAGGTGTGATGGCTCTCACACGTTGGGAACCCCAAGAGGAAGGTATGATGCGCACGGCGGCAAGTTTTCCCTCGAAAGAAACCAAGGTTTATCGAACCGGGAGGAGCCAAGAAGCATGTTGAAGGTTGATGGCGGCGGGATGTAGTGCGGCACAACACCAGGATTCGGCGCCAACGTGGAACCTGCACAACACAACCAAAGTACTTTGCCCCAACAGTGAGGTTGTCAATCTCACCGGCTTGCTGTAACAAAGGATTAACCGTATTGTGTAGAAGATGATTGTTTGCAGAAAACAGTAAAACAAGTATTGCAGTAGATTGTATGCGATGTAAAGAATAGGACCGGGGTCCACAGTTCACTAGAGGTGTCTCTCCCATAAGATAAAAGCATGTTGGGTGAACAAATTACAGTCGGGCAATTGACAAATAGAGAGGGCATAACAATGCACATACATGTCATGATAAATATAGTGGGATTTAATTGGGCATTACGACAAAGTACATAGACCGCTATCCAGCATGCATCTATGCCTAAAAAGTCCACCTTCAGGTTATCATCCGAACCCCTTCCAGTATTAAGTTGCAAAACAACAGACAATTGCATTAAGTATGGTGCGTAATATAATTAATAACTACATCCTTAGACATAGCATCAATGTTTTATCCCTAGTGGCAACAGCACATCCACAACCTTAGAACTTTCTGTCACTGTCCCAGATTCAATGGAGGCATGAACCCACTATCGAGCATAAATACTCCCTCTTGGAGTTAAGAGCAAAAACTTGGCCAGAGCCTCTACTAATAACGGAGAGCATGCAAGATCATAAACAACACATAGGTAATAACTTGATAATTAACATAACATAGTATTCTCTATCCATCGGATCCCGACAAACACAACATATAGTATTACAGATAGATGATCTTGATCATGTTAGGCAGCTCACAAGATCCAACAATAAAGCACAATGAGGAGAAGACAACCATCTAGCTACTGCTATGGACCCATAGTCCAGGGGTGAACTACTCACTCATCACTCCGGAGGCGACCATGGCGGTGAAGAGTCCTCCGGGAGATGAATCCCCTCTCGGCAGGGTGCCGGAGGAGATCTCCAGAATCCCCGAGATGGGATTGGCGGCGGCGGCGTCGCGAAGGTTTTCCGTATCGTGGCTCTCGGTACTGGGGGTTTCGCGACGAAGGCTATTTGTAGGCGGAAGGGCAGGTCAAGGGGCCACACGAGGGGCCCACACTATAGGTCGGCGCGGCCAAGACCAGGGCCACGCCGCCCTATAGTCTGGCCACCTCGTGGCCCCACTTCGTCTCCTCTTCGGTCTTCTGGAAGCTTCGTGATAAAATAGGACCCTGGGCGTTGATTTCGTCCAATTCCGAGAATATTTCTTTACTAGGATTTCTGAAACCAAAAACAGCGGAAAACCAACTGGCACTTCGGCATCTTATTAATAGGTTAGTTCCAAAAATGCACGAATATGACATAAAGTGTGTATAAAACATGTAGATATCATCAATAATGTGGCATGGAACACAAGAAATTATCGATACGTCGGAGACGTATCAGCATCCCCAAGCTTAGTTCTGCTCGTCCCGAGCAGGTAAACGATAACAAAGATAATTTCTGAAGTGACATGCCATCATAACCTTGATCATACTATTTGTAAACATATGTAATGAATGCAGCGATCAAAACAATGGTAATGACATGAGTAAACAAGTGAATCATAAAGCAAAGAATTTTCATGAATAGTACTTCAAGACAAGCACCAATAAGTTTTGCATAAGAGTTAACTCATAAAGCAATAATTCAAAGTAAAGGCGTTGAAGCAACACAAAGGAAGATTAAGTTTCAGCGGTTGCTTTCAACTTATAACATGTATATCTCATGGATAATTGTCAACATAGAGTAATATAATAAGTGCAATATGCAAGTATGTAGGAATCAATGCACAGTTCATACAAGTGTTTGCTTCTTGAGGTGGAGAGAGATAGGTGAACTGACTCAACATAAAAGTAAAAAAGAATGGTCCTTCAAAGAGGAAAGCATCGATTGCTATATTTGTGCTAGAGCTTTTATTTTGAAAACATGAAACAATTTTGTCAACGGTAGTAATAAAGCATATGAGTTATGTAAATTATATCTTACAAGTTGCAAGCCTCATGCATAGTATACTAATAGTGCCGCACCTTGTCCTAATTAGCTTGGACTACCTGATCATCGCAATACACATGTTTTAACCAAGTGTCACATTGGGGTACCTCCATGCCGCCTGTACAAAGGTCTAAGGAGAAAGCTCGCATTTTGGATTTCTCGCTTTTGATTATTCTCAACTTAGACATCCATACCGGGACAACATGGACAATAGATAATGGACTCCTCTTTAATGCATAAGCATGTGGCAACAATTATTATTCTCATATGAGATTGAGGATATATGTCCAAAACTGAAACTTTCACCATGAATCATGGCTTTAGTTAGCAGCCCAATGTTCTTCTCTAACAATATGTATGCTCCAACCATTAAGGTGGTAGATCTCTCTTACTTCGGACAAGACGGACATGCATAGCAACTCACATGATATTCAACAAAGAATAGTTGATGGCGTCCCCAGAAACATGGTTATCGCACAACAAGCAACTTAATAAGAGATAAAGTGCATAAGTACATATTCAATACCACAATAGTTTTTAAGCTATTTGTCCCATGAGCTATATATTGTAAAGGTGAAGAGTGGAAATTTAAAGGTAGCACTCAAGCAATATACTTTGGAATGGCGGAGAAATACCATGTAGTAGGTAGGTATGGTGGACACAAATGGCATAGTGGTTGGCTCAAGGATTTTGGATGTATGAGAAGTATTCCCTCTCGATACAAGGTTTAGGCTAGCAAGGTTATTTGAAACAAACACAAGGATGAAGCGGTGCAGCAAAACTCACATAAAAGACATATTGAAAACATTATAAGACTCTACACCGTCTTCCTTGTTGTTCAAAACTCAATACTAGATATTATCTAGACCTTAGAGACCAAATATGCAAACCAAATTAAGCAAGCTCTAGGTGTTTCTTCATTAATGGGTGCAAAGTATATGATGCAAGAGCTTAAACATGAGCACAACAATTGCCAAGTATCACATTATCCAAGACATTTTAGCAATTACTACATGTATCATTTTCCAATTCCAACCATATAACAATTTAACGAAGAAGAAATTTCGCCATGAATACTATGAGTAAAGCCTAAGGACATACTTGTCCATATGCAACAGCGGAGCGTGTCTCTCTCCCATACAGTGAATGCTAGGATCCATTTACAAACAAAAACAAAAACAAAAACAAACCGACGCTCCAAGCAAAGCACATAAGATGTGACGGAATAAAAATATAGTTTCAGGGGAGGAACCTGATAATGTTGTCGATGAAGAGGGGATGCCTTGGGCATCCCCAAGCTTAGACGCTTGAGTCTTCTTAGAATATGCAGGGGTGAACCACCGGGGCATCCCCAAGCTTAGAGCTTTCACTCTCCTTGATCATATTGCATCATACTCCTCTCTTGATCCTTGAAAACTTCCTCCACACCAAACTCAAAACAACTCATAAGAGGGTTAGTGCACAATAAAAATTAACATGTTCAGAGGTGACACAATCATTCTTAACACTTCTGGACATTGCATAAAGCTACTGGACATTAATGGATCAAAGAAATTCATCCAACATAGCAAAAGAGGCAATGCGAAATAAAAGGCAGAATCTGTCAAAACAGAACAGTTCGTAAAGACGAATTTTAAAATGGCACCAGACTTGCTCAAATGAAAATGCCCAAATTGAATGAAAGTTGCGTACATATCTGAGGATCACGCACGTAAATTGGCTTAATTTTCTGAGCTACCTACAGGGAGGCAGGTCGAAATTCGTGACAGCAAAGAAATCTGAAACTGCGCAGTAATCCAAATCTAGTATGAACTTTACTATCAAAGACTTTACTTGGCACAACAAAACACTAAACTAAGATAAGGAGAGGTTGCTAAAGTAGTAAACAACTTCCAAGACTCAAAATAAAAACAAAGTACTGTAGTAAAAACCATGGGTTGTCTCCCATAAGCGCTTTTCTTTAACGCCTTTCAGCTAGGCGCAGAAAGTGTAAATCAAGTAACATCAAGAGACGAAGCATCAACATCATAATTTGTTCTAATAATAGAATCATAAGGTAACTTCATTCTCTTTCTAGGGAAGTGTTCCATACCTTTCTTGAGAGGAAATTGATATTTAATATTACCTTCCTTCATATCAATAGTAGCACCAACGGTTCGAAGAAAAGGTCTTCCCAATATAATGGGGCAAGATGCATTGCATTCAATATCCAAGACAACAAAATCAACGGGGACAAGGTTATTGTTAACCATAATATGAACATTATCAACTCTCCCCAAAGGTTTCTTTTTAGCATTATCAGCGAGATTAACATCCAAATAACAATTTTTCAATGGTGGCAAGTCAAGCATATCATAGACTTTCTTAGGCATAACAGAAATACTTGCACCAAGATCACATAAAGCATTATAATCAAAATCATTGACCCTCATTTTAATGATGGGTTCCCCACCATCTTCTAGCTTTCTAGGAATAGAAGTTTCAAGTTTTAGTTTCTCTTCTCTAGCTTTTATGAGAGCATTTGTAATATGTTTTGTGAAAGCCAAGTTTACACGCTAGCATTAGGACTCTTAGCAAGTTTTTGTAAGAACTTTATAACTTCAGAGATGTGGCAATCATCAAAATCTAAATCATTATGAGCTACAGCAATGGGATCATCATCCCCAAGGTTGGAAAAAATTTCAGCAGTTTTATCACAAGCAGTTTCAGCAGTTTTAGCAATTTCAGGCAGTTTTGTACGCTTTGCACTAGGAGTAGAAACATTTCCAACACCAATTATTTTACCATTAATAGTAGGAGGTGCAGCAACATGTGAAGAATCAACATTACTTGTGGTGGTAATAGTCCAAACTTTAGCTACATTTTTCTCTTTAGCTAGTTTTTCATTTTCTTCTCTATCCCACCTAGCACGCAATTCAGCCATTAATCTTATATTCTCATTAATTCTAACTTGGATGGCATTTGCTGTAGTAACAATTTTATTTTCAATATCCTCAGGTTTAGCAGCCATCTTATTAATTAAAGAAGATTGTGACGCAGACATGTATGAGATTCGGTTTTCAGCATTTGCAAGTTTAGTTTGCAACCCAGAAATCTCCATATTCAGATTTTCAAGTTGATTTCCTATATTCTTCAACAAGGTAGATTGTTCATTCATAGTTTTAGTAAACAATTTATTTTACTCATATTGTGATTGCATAAAGTCCTTGGTGGATCTTTCAATTTCTAACATCTTTTCCTCATTAGGTGAAACATATCTACCATAAGAGTTACCATTAGCAGGATATGGCCTAGAATTTTGAGCAACCAATGAGGCTAACGGAACATTATTAGGATCAACATTAGTCCTACCATTCACAAGCATAGACATAATAGCATCAATCTTATCATTCAAGGAAGAGGATTCTTCAACAGAATTTACCTTCTTACCTTGTGGAGCTCTTTCCGTGTGCCATTCAGAGTAATTAATCATCATATTATCAAGAAGCTTTGTAGCCGCCCCCAAAGTGATGGACATAAAGGTACATCCAATAGCTGAATCCAATAAATTCCGCGAAGAAAAATTTAGTCCTGCATAGAAGGTTTGGATGATCATCCAAGTAGTCAGTCCATGTGTTGGGCAATTTTTAACCAGAGATTTCATTCTTTCCCATGCTTGTGCAACATGTTCAGTATCTAATTGTTTAAAATTCATTATGCTACTTCTCAAAGATATAATTTTAGCAGGGGATAATATCTACCAATAAAAGCATCCTTGCATTTAGTCCAGGAATCAATACTATTCTTAGGCAGAGATAGCAACCAATCTTTAGCTCTTCCTCTTAATGAGAAAGGAAACAATTTTAATTTTATAATGTCACCATCTACATCTTTATATTTTTGCATTTCACATAGTTCAACAAAATTATTGAGATGGGCAGCAGCATCATCAGAACTAACACCAGAAAATTGCTCTCGCATAACAAGATTCAGTAAAGCAGGTTTAATTTCAAAGAATTCTGCTGTAGTAGCAGGTGGAGCAATAGGTGTGCATAGGAAATCATTATTATTTGTGGTTGTGAAGTCACACAACTTAGTGTTTTCAGTAGTATTCATTTTAGCAACAGTAAATAAAGCAAACTAGATAAAGTAAATGCAAGTAACTAATTTTTTTGTGTTTTTGATATAGAGTGCAAGACAGTAAATAAAGTAAAGCTAGCAACTAATTTTTTTTGTGTTTTGATATAATGCAGCAAACAAAGTAGTAAATAAAATAAAGCAAGACAAAAACAAAGTAAAGAGATTGGAAAGTGGAGACTCCCCTTGCAGCGTGTCTTGATCTCCCCGGCAACGGCGCCAGAAAAAGAGCTTGATGGCGTGTAACTCACACGTTCGTTGGGAACCCCAAGAGGAAGGTATGATGCGCACAGCAGCAAGTTTTCCCTCAGAAAGAAACCAAGGTTTATCGAACCAGGAGCCAAGAAGCACGTTGAAGGTTGATGGCGGCGGGATGTAGTGCGGCGCAACACCAGGGATTCCGGCGCCAACGTGGAACACTGCACAACACAACCAAAGTACTTTGCCCCAAGCAGTGAGGTTGTCAATCTCACCTTCTTGTAACAAAGGATTAACCGTATTGTGTGGAAGATGATTGTTTGCAGAAAATAGAAAAACAAGTATTGCAGTAGATTGTATGCGATGTAAAGAATAGGACCGGGGTCCACAGTTCACTAGAGGTGTCTCTCCCATAAGATAAAAGCATGTTGGGTGAACAAATTACAGTCGGGCAATTGACAAATAGAGAGGGCATAACAATGCACATACATGTCATGATAAATATAGTGAGATTTAATTGGGCATTACGACAAAGTACATAGACCGCTATCCGGCATGCATCTATGCCTAAAAAGTCCACCTTCGGTTATCATCCGAACCCTTCCGGTATTAAGTTGCAAAACAACGAGACAATTGCATTAAGTATGGTGCGTAATGTAATTAATAACTACATCCTTAGACATAGCATCAATGTTTTATCCCTAGTGGCAACAGCACATCCACAACCTTAGAACTTTCTGTCACCCAGATTCAATGGAGGCATGAACCCACTATCGAGCATAAATACTCCCTCTTGGAGTTAAGAGCAAAAACTTGGCCAGAGCCTCTACTAATAACGGAGAGCATGCAAGATCATAAACAACACATATGTAATAACTTGATAATTAACATAACATAGTATTCTCTATCCATCGGATCCCGACAAACACAACATATAGTATTACAGATAGATGATCTTGATCATGTTAGGCACCTCACAAGATCCAACAATGAAGCACAATGAGGAGAAGACAACCATCTAGCTACTGCTATGGACCCATAGTCCAGGGGTGAACTACTCACTCATCACTCCGGAGGCGACCATGGCGGTGAAGAGTCCTCCGGGAGATGAATCCCCTCTCCGGCAGGGTGCCGGAGGAGATCTCCAGAATCCCCGAGATGGGATTGGCGGCGGCGGCGTCGCAGTAAGGTTTTCCGTGTGGCTCTCGGTACGGGGGGTTTCGCGACGAAGGCTATTTGTAGGCGGAAGGGCAGGTCAGGGGGCCACACGAGGGCCCACACTATAGGTCGGCGCGGCCAAGACTGGCCGCCCGCCCTATAGTCTGGCCACCTCGTGGCCCCACTTCGTCTCCTCTTCGGTCTTAGGAAGCTTCGTGGCAAAATAGGACCCAGGCGTTGATTTCGTCCAATTCCGAGAATATTTCTTTACTAGGATTTCTGAAACCAAAAACAGCAGAAAACAACGGCACTTCGGCATCTTGTTAATAGGTTAGTTCCAGAAAATGCACGAATATGACATAAAGTGTGCATAAAACATGTAAATATCATCAATAATGTGGCATGGAACACAAGAAATTATCGATACGTCGGAGACGTATCAAGGTGCCAAAAAAATCAAAGAAAAGAAAGTTTTATAGTACATAGAGGATGACATGCGGGTCCCATTTAGCAGCAGCGGTATCACCGTTTGAGAGGCGGCAGGGGATCGAAAGAAAAAGGTAAGTGACCAAATATGAGGTGCCAAAAAATCCAAGAAAGAAAGTTTTATAGTACATAGAGAATGACATGCGGCTCCCATTTAGCAGCAGCGGTATCACCGTTTGAGAGGCGGCAGGGATCGAAAGAAAAAGGCAAGTGACCAAATTTGAGTTGCCAAAAAAACTCCAAGAAAAGAAAGTTTTATAGTACATAGAGGATGACATGCGGGTCCCATTTAGCAGCAGCGGTATCACCGTTTGAGAGGCGGCAGGGGATCGAAAGAAAAAGGCAAGTGACCAAATTTGAGGTGCCAAAAAATCCAAGAAAAGAAAGTTTTATAGTTCATAGAGGATGACATGCGGGTCCCATTTAGCAGCAGCGGTCTCAACGTTTGCAAGGCGGCAAGGGATCAAAAGAAAAAGGAAGTAGCTAGAAATCAGGGGGTCAAAAAAATCCAAGAATAGAAAGAATTTTGGTTCATAGAGGATGACATGCGGGACCCATGATCCTGCATCGTAAACGGCTCGATCGGAGAGCGTTGAACGAGATGGCGCGATCAAGAAAAAAAAACAATGCCAGAGAGGCTGCCATCTGGGCCCTACATCCCTCGGCGGTGCGGATTTGCGTTGACTCGGCTGGCGAACCCGAGAATTCGAGATGCACCACGTCCCGGGACACCATACGCAACGTTTTGGCCGTTTTCGTCGGGCTAGGTGGCCTCAAAAACGAGAAAAAAAATGTTTTGACATGCACAACGGACAGACCCAAAATCGTCGGCCATGGTACACCAGCAACCACGGCGCGACTTCAACTTCGTCGGCCATGGCAACTTTTCTTGTAGTGGGGTGGGGCAATTCTTTACCAAAGATTTCATTCTTTCCCATGCTTGGGCAACATGTTCATTATCCAATTGCTTAAAATTCATAATGCTACTTCTCAAAGATATAATTTTAGCAGGAGGATAATATCTACCAATGAAAACATCTTTACATTTAGTCCATGAATCAATACTATTCTTAGGCAAAGATAGCAACTAATCTTTAGCTCTTCCTCTTAAGGAGAAAGGAAACAATTTCAGTTTTATAATGTCCCAATCTACATCCTTATACTTTTGCATTTCACAAAGTTCAACAAAATTATTAAGATGGGCAGCAGCATCATCAGTACTAACACCAGAAAATTGCTCTCTCATAACAAGATTTAGTAAAGCAGGTTTAATTTCATAAAATTCTGCTGTAGTAGCAGGTGGAGCAATAGGAGTGCATATAAAATCATTATTATTGGTGCTAGTGAAGTCACACAACTTAGTGTTTTCAGGAGTATTCATTTTAACAGCAATAAAAATAAGTGAAGCAAACTAAATTAAGTAAAGTAAAACAAGTAACTAATTTTTTTGTGTTTTTGATATAAAGAAAGCAAACAAGACAGTAAATAAAATAAAGTAAAGCAAGACAATAAACAAAGTAAAGAGATTGGATGTGAGAGACTCCCCTTGCAGCGTGTCTTGATCTCCCGGCAACGGCGCCAGAAAAAGAGTTGCTGGCGTGCGACAGCTTCCTCGTAACGGTAAAGCACTCGTCCGTTGGGAACCCCAAGAGGAAGGTGTGATGTGTACAACAACAAGATTTCCCTCAGTAAGAAACCAAGGTTTATCGAACCAGTAGGAGATGAAGGCCACGTGAAGGTTGTTGGTGGAGGAGTGTAGTGCGGCGCAACACCAGTGATTCCGCGCCAACGTGGAACCTGCACAACACAATCAAAATACTTTTCCCCAACTTAACAGTGAGGTTTTCAATCTCACCGGCTTGCTGTAAACAAAGGATTAAACGTATGGTGTGGAGAATGATGTTTGTTTGCAAAGAACAGCAGAGAACAATGATTGCAGTAGATTGTATTCAGATGTAAAAGAATGGACCGGGGTCCACAGTTCACTAGTGGTGTCTCTCCAATAAGATAAATAGCATGTTGGGTGAACAAATTACAATTGAGCAATTGACAAATAGAGTGGGCATAGCAATGCACATACATATCATGATGACTACTATGAGTTTTACTTAGGGCATTACGACAAAGAACACACACCGCTATCCAGCATGCATCTATGCCTAAAAACTCCACCTTCGGGTTAGCATCCGCACCCCTTCCAGTATTGAGTTGCAAACAACAGATAATTGCATTAAGTGTGCGTAATGTAAACAATACAAATATCCTTAGACAAAGCATTGTTGTTTTATCCCTAGTGGCAACACATCCACAATCTTAGAACTTTCTGTCACTGTCCAGATTCAATGGAGGCATGAACCCACTATCGAGCATAAATACTCCCTCTTGGAGTTACAAGTATCAACTTGGCCAGAGCCTCTACTAGCAACGGAGAGCATGCAAGATCATAAACAACACATATATGATAGATTGATAATCAACTTGACATAGTATTCCATATTCATCGGATCCCAACAAACACAACATGTAGCATTACAAATAGATGATCTTGATCATGATAGGTAGCTCACAAGATCTAAACATGATAGCACAAGAGGAGAAGACAACCATCTAGCTACTGCTATGGACCCATAGTCCAGGGATGAACTACTCACGCATCAATCCGAAGGCGGGCATGGTGGTGTAGAGCCCTCCGGTGATGATTCCCCTCTCCGGCAGGGTGCCGGAGGCGATCTCCAGAATCCCCCGAGATGGGATTGGCGGCGACGGCATCACAATATGTTTTCTCGTATCATGGCTCTCGGTACTAGGGTTTTCGCGACGGAGAGAATAAATAGGCGAAAGGGCAGAGTCGGGAGGCACGAGGGGCCCACCCCATAGGGCGGCGCGCCCCCCTCTTGGCCGCGCAGCCTGGTGGGGTCGCCACCTAGTGGCCCCACTCCGTCTCTCCTTCGGTCTTCTGGAAAGCTCCGTGTAAAATAAGACCCTGGGCTTTTGTTTCGTCCAATTCGAGAATATTTCCTGTGTAGGATTTCTGAAACCAAAAATAGCAGAAAACAGGAACTAGCGCTTCGACATCTTGTTAATAGGTTAGTGCCGGAAAATGCATCAAAATGATATAAAGTGTATATAAAACATGTGAGTATTGTCATAAAACTAGCATGGTACATAAGAAATTATAGATACGTTTGAGACGTATCAATCTTCAAGGGGTGAAGAACCCTTCTCCTCTCCGTCATATGAAAAGGCCGGTGTTCCCAGTCATACTCTTGATCTATGAGATACACCATCCTACATATTTATATAAAACACCATATTATGAGCAATTCCTAACAAATATGAGTTATTCCTACGCAAATACTAGACATATGTGACACATACATGAGAATACATTTGAATGCACACAATAAAAACTACCATTATTTGTGACCATACATGTTCTAAATTTTGGTTCCACTAACAAATATGAGCAACACATATATGAGAATATATCCAAATAAGCCATCATACATACATCACATACATACAATACATACATAAGAATATGAATACATACATATATAGGGTTCCTACACATACACATTCATTGAAATTTGATGTCTAGGGTTTCAACAAATCTAGGGTTTCAACACATAGATACATGAGAATATGGATTTCAACACATACATGAGCACATGGATTCAAGTTCTAAGATTTTCATATCTAGGGTTCCATGTCTAAATTGAATTAAATCCGAGAAAATCATGGATGAAACGAAGGGATCGAGGGAGAATACATTGAGGAAGGGATTGGGAAGAGATTGGCCGGGCAGATCTGATGATTTGATGGTGGATTTGATGGGGGGAGAGGGGGGAGGAGGAGGAACCGCCTGCCGCCTTCTTCTTCAACCGAAACAGGGAGGAGGAATAGAGGATGGCTCGGGATGGGGGCGGCTTAGGCGCCACACATAAGTGGATGTGTGGCGCCCTTCCGAGCGGCGTAGCGGTGCCACACATCCTGCCACGTCAGATCGGTGCACACCTCAGCGTCGTGGACGTCACGTCGGCTGGGAGAGTGGCGCCGCACGCACGGGCGCCACACAGTGAGGTTCCACGTCGGCGCCACACAAAAGGGTTAGATGGGTGAAATAGTTTGGCCGGAGGGCCAGTCTGTGCTATAGTTTCAGAAAAAAGGTTATTTTTGTGTAAATCGACTCAAACCATTACAGGGAAAAATAAATGAAAATGCAACTCACAACTTTACCTTTTGTTTCCCCGCAAAAAAAAACTTCTGACATAAAATGTTTCAGAGCTAGAAGACTTGCAGTAGAAACACACTTCACAACAATCTATACTTGTTTTGAGCAAGCGGTCGCTCTCATCACAGCACCACATGAATTTCTTCCTGAACCCTCTAGACTAAAGCATTTCATCTACTTTTGTTCTCAGAAGTATTCCTAGAAATGGTCTCCCAAAGATATGTTCACTTATTTCTCTTTAACAAAATAGTTCTTATAAAAGCTACTCCTCCAAGCAGGCTTTTGTCCCGATTATAAATAAAGAAACCACAACCATACATAGTACGAGACCAAATCTCAAATGGTGCAAATAAAAACAAAGGAAACCTAGGGTTAGAACACAAACATACCCAAGGTAATTTTTTTAGCACAACACCCTACGACGGATGGGCCCCTTTAGCGACAGGATGGAGAAGAAAGACGGTGTGTCACCTCCCGTAGGTGTCAAAGCATGGAATCCAGTCGGTCCGGTCCCATTTTCCACACAACTATTGGAAGAACGGAAAACGATTTGAAGATAGAGTCGGTCACATGCCAAAGGAAAACTTTTTTAAAAACCATCTACTCCCTCCATTCACTATTATACGGTGTTTTAGATATTTTAAGTTAGTAAATTTTATTGCGGCATACCCATCGATGAATTTTTAGGTCCGCCACTGCCTATGTTGTTAGTTTGAAATTGTGTAGTCAAATACATGTATTTGTATAAATTTTAATTATTGTTTTCTCTTTCTATTTCCATCAAAAGACATTGCACCCCCACCCCAAAAAACATTAAGAGAATTTGTGACGTATTTGTTTTAGAAGTTTTACAAGCGGAATTCAATTATTTGAGAGCAGATACATTTTTCAATCGACAAGCTCCTACCGGAATATTGTACCTTTATTGATTAAATGTTGACCAGATGAGAAGAAGAAGAATTTTTTGCAGAGCAAAGCAGAGGTCGGCCGGAGGTGCAAGCTACGGAAACCAGGAAAAACATATTCTCTTGTCGATGGGAGTGGTGTTGCTGTAAGGATAGGTGAGGTAGACAGGAAAGATAGTCATATCTAGAACTGCCTCTTGGGATATATAATGCAGACCTTCCACGTCATGTATGCATCAATGTAGAGGACGAGCCGCACCAACCTAGTACTGAGATCCTCCTGCATGGTGCGCCTCCCGGCAACATCAAGCACTACCCCGTATGAGAGAACGGGGTACAACAGTGGGACAGAGCTCTCATGCGAGACGTTGAATGGCCATGCCCTCACTCCACGTGGGTGGCGCCGTGGAACCCAAGCACAATATCTTGAAGAGAGAACATGACATAACTCTCGTTGTGCAACGAAGTCCGATAATTTACTGATGACGCCACCGTATGGATTGTACACAACTCATTTGCATGTACTACCTCCATCCCAAAGTTTAAGGCTTATATTTTAAAAAAAAGTTAAACTAAATAAAGTTTGATCAAACTTTTAAAACAATCTGTCAACAAATATAATATTTTATATATACCATACGAAAATATATTTTATATTTATATAATAATATTAATTTTGTATTTTGCATGTCAGTGATTTTTGGTAAAAGCTTAGCCAAACTTAACATAGTTTAACTTTCTAAAAATAATATAAGCCTTAAGCTTTAGGATGGAGCTAGTACATGCTATGGGGTTTGTAGATTGTGAACATTTCCACCACGGTGGCACCTACCACGACGATGTCGATGGCCAACATCGTGAAGACGATCACCAACACCCACCTAAACTCATTCATTTTGATCCGTGGAGTAGCTATATGCACAAGTTAAGGGGAAAATGCCCCCCTCCACGTCATGTATGCATTGATGCAGAGGATGAGCCGCACCAACCTAGTATTGAGATCCTCCTGCATGGTGCGCCTCCCGGCAACATCCAACACTACCCCGTATGAGAGAACGGGTACAACAGTGAGACGGAGCTCTCATGCGAGACGTTGAACGTCCATGCCCTCAGCTCCATGTGGGTGGCGCCGTGGAACCCAAGCATGATATCTTGAAGGGAGAGAACATGACATAACTCTTGGAGTGTAGCGTTTTTTGACACCACGTCAACGAAGTCCGATAATTTACTGATGACGCCATCTTCTGGAATGTACACAAGTTGCCTGAGGTGCGTTTATCTCATTTGCATGTACTACCTCCATCCCAAAGCTTAAGGCTTATATTTTAAAAAAAAGTTAAACTAAATATAGTTTGATCAAACTTTTAGAACAATCTGTAAACAAATATATTATTTTGTATATACCATACAAAAAATATATTTTATTATCTATAATAATATTAATTTTGTATTTTGCATGTTAGTGATTTTTGGTAAAAGCTTAGTCAAACTTGAAATAGTTTAACTTTCTAAAAATAATATAAACCTTAAGGTTTAGGATGGAGCTAGTACATGCTATGGGGTTTGTAGATTGTGAACATTTCCACCACCGTGGCGCCTATGGCACCGATGCCGATGGCCAACATCGTGAAGACGATCACAAGCAGCCACACCAAGACATGGCTCTTTTGCTTGTCGTGAAGACAATCACCAGCAGCCACCTAAACTCATTCATTTTGATCTATGGCGGAGCTATATGCACAAGTTAAGGGGCAAATGCCCCCTCCACGTCATGTATGCATTGATGTAGAGGACGAGCCGCACCAACCTAGTACTGAGATCCTCCTGCATGGTGCGCCTCCCGGCAACATCCATCACTACCCCGTATGAGAGAACGGGTACAACAGTGGGACGGAGCTCTCATGTGAGACGTTGAATGGCATCGATTTCAGGTCCACATGGGTGGCGCCGTGGAACCAAGCACGATATCTTGAAGGGAGAGAACATGACATAACTCTTGGAGTGTAGCGTTCTTTAACACCACGTCAATGAAGCCCGATAATTTACTGATGACACCATCGTCTGGAATGTACACAAGTTGCCTGAGGTGCGTGTATCTCATTTGCATGTACTACCTCTATCCCAAAGCCCAAAGTTTAGTTTTTTTTGAATATTTAAACAAAATAAAGTTTGATCAAACTTTTACAACATATGAACAAATATAATATTTTGTATATACCATACGAAAATATATTTTGTTATCTATATAATAATATTAAATTTGTATTTTGCATGTTAGTGATTTTTGGTAAAGCTTAGTCAAACTTGACATAGTTTGACTTTCTAAAAATAATATAAGCCTTAAGCTTTAGGATGGAGCTAGTACATGCTATGGGGTGTGTAGATTGTGAACATTTCTACCACCGTGGTGCCTACCACGACAATGCCGATGGCCAACATCGTGAAGACGATCACTAACAGCCACACCTAGACATGGCTCTTTTAACTTATCGTGAAGACAATCACCAGCAGCCACCTAAACTCATTCATTCTGATCTGTGGTGGAGCCCCTCCCCCCGCCCCAACCACCCACACACACGCACACCTAAAAACCTTTAAAACATTGTTGTCGTAGCTTTTTGGGCATTGCTTACAAGAGTATTTCAAATAGATAAAAGAGATGCATTTTTCAATCGACTACTCCTACGAAAATATTAATGGTTGTACCTTTTTGGTCGTACCTTTTTTAGGGTAAGTAGTGGGAAAAAAATCCCCACTGCGATTTGTTTATATATATATAACCAGTTGTATATTGCAAATTGTACAAGAAGTACAAAGAAAACAAAGCAGAACAAAGGATAACCGACTAAACTAAACTATACTAAACTTACGATTGCAGCCATTCCTTGAAAGTTGCAGCATGGTTTTTCTTCATTCTATAAGAAAGCATCTTTAGCTCTTGTTTGAATATGAATTTCCATGTTTTAATGGTTGGCGTCTGATCTTCAAAGATCTTGTTATCCCTGACGATCCAAATGCTCCAGACGACCAAGATAATGATCTCAACTGATAATGGTAGCTTCAACTTTTCTTTAATACCTAAGAAGGCATCCATGACAGAAAGGTTTCTTGATCTTTATGTGCAAATAATATCTCAACACTTCTCAGCAAAAGGACAAGACGGGAAGAGATGAACCAGGGTTTCCTCCTAATTGCACCGCAAAGTTGCACAATTGTAAGTCTCGAGGTTACAGTGCTTCCTTCTCAACAAATTTCTGATATTTATCGTATCATGCAAAAAATTAACCAGAAGAACAATTGAAAGTCTGAAACTGTATGGGTTCCTTGGTTTCGAACTCCACTCTAATCTATTGTCTACTCTACTAGCTAGCTAGTCCATGATGTCGGCTTCTAATTCCCAAATTATATATTCCTACCCCGTATACATCTATGTTTCTTCTTAGCTCGATACTACTCTTGTACTTTTGTACGAGCTGCCAGAAGACTTTTTTTTTTAAAGGCAAGGTCCACTACTAGGAAAAGGCCTAGCCGTAAGATGGGTGTTAGTGGCGCACCAGGAGGGCAGTGCGCCACTACTACTTAGCAGTGGCGCACCGGAAAGTGGTGGGCCACTATTAAAAATGTAGTAGTGGCGCACCTCTTCTGTGGTGCGCCACCACTAAGTTTGACCATGGGTTTGACCCAGCCTTATAGCGCCACAGCTATTTTATGTAGCAGTGGCGCACCTCTACATGGTGCGCCATTGCTATGTAAAGGGGATGATGGACATGTTTGGGCATCACTTAGTAGTGGCGCACCATGCTTGGTGCGCCACTGCTAAGTGGTGCCCAAACATTTCCACACACCCCCCCGGTGGATCGCCTTTTCGGGTTTGGAAAAAATAAAAGAAATAGATAGAAATTTCAAAAAATAAAATCCTTCGAGATGCCCATGTAATATGTGATCTAGTTTTAGTGAAACTTTGAAAATTTGAATTTCGATGTATTATGCAAAATGGCGTCATGTTTCGGTAAAACGGGATTTCTGGTTGCATACGACCTCCGATGAAAAACTTTTTTATATCAAAATCGATCTACTCGAAATTTCCTATTCGAATTCAACGGCCTACGGCCGTTTGGACAAAAAATGGATTCGTCAATTGGAAAACAGAAACAGGACTTTTTTCAGGTTTTAGATTTTGATGAAAAAATTTCAAAAAATAGAAAAAAAATAGCGGTGGCGCACCCATGCCTTGGTGCGCCACAGCTAAGCTTCCCGCCCACGAATTTCAAAATGGCCGGGATTCAAAGTGGAAGGAGCCAGCCACTTACCCCCTCCTCCCTCCTCCCTCCTCCTCCACACATTCTCCTGCTCTCATTCTCCTCTCCTCCTCCTCTCCTCTCCTCCTCTCTTCACCTCTCCTCCCCTCTCCTCTCCTCTCCTCTCCTCCTCTCTTCACCTCCGGCGACCTCCTCACTATGTCGACCTCCGGTGACCTTACTTTCCGGCGAGCTCCTCCACTATGGTGACCTCCGGTGACCTTACTCTCCGACGATCCTCCGGCGACCCTCCGGCGACCCTCTGGCCTCCATTACCTCTAGCCTTCGTCCTCTTGTTCATCCTCTTCTACATCCTCCATCTCCTCACCTCTCTTCACCTCTCCTACCTCTCTCATCCATCCTCACCGGCGGCTAGGCTAAGAAAAATGAGAATGAACATTGCACAAATAATTCTAGCAACAAAAACGAGAAAAAATAACGAGCCAAAAAAATTCGAAAAAAATGTGCCAGATCCAGATCCAGATCCAGATCTAGAAATTTCAAATTTTAGTAGTGGCGCACCTTGTTTCTGTCCAGTGGCGCACCTCAGACATTTAGGAGTGGCGCACCATGAAGCTAGTAGTGGCGCACTACCTGGTGCGCCACTGCTAAGCCAAATAGCAATGGCGCACCACTAGTGCGCCACTACTAAAAGTTAGCAGTGGCGTGATAGTAGTGGCGCACCAGCAGTGCGCCACTGATGGGGAATAGTGGTGCGCCACTGAATAGCCATTTTCTAGTAGTGGTCCGGAAGGACCTAGACTATGCTGCATTAGTCAAAGCGGTGGTACAAGTTACATGATGGGACACCAAGAAAAAGAAAATTACACACAAGTCCCTAGATTTTGCAAAGACGACCTCTAAAAATGTTGCAGAAAAGCAATCAGGTCCCTCTACCATACCGCTACAGGGAGATGAATTGCGCCAGCGACCACCAGCATCCTCACTGGGGACATAGCCACTTGGGAGAAAGCCGGTGCTAGGCGTCGCCTCCGCATCATCAGAAGGAGGCCTCCGAAGGAGGTTGCTGCGACGCTTCTCTTGCGTCGACTGATGCCAAACTTGGGCATCCAATATCGATGACCATCTCGTGGTCACCGTGTGATAGCTCGAGGTAGGCAGTCTTGCCGGCCTGCACGAACTCCCTGTCACCGTCGGTGCCCTGTCCCTCGCCGCCACGGCCGGCCAAGAGGACACCAAGGAGAAGAAGGAGTTGTAGCTGCCGGAGCCAGCGCTTATCACTAGTAGGAAAACCCTTATAGGCAAAAGCTTAGTTCTGTGGCGCACCACAAAATATGCGCCACAGAAACTTTTTTTGTGGCGCACCAGGCAAGGTGCGCCACAAAAATAGCTTACCGCAAGAACCCTGCGCCACAAAAACTTGGTGGGCCCCACCAGCTGACACCCCCAATCATTGGTTTTACTATTTCTATGGCGCATGTACCGCAGTGCGCCACAAAAATAAGATATTCTGTGGCGCACGGCCACGGTGCGCCACAAAAATAAGCTATTCTGTGGCGCACAGCCACGGTGCGCCACAAAAATAAGCTATTCTGTGGCGCAGCTTGGCTCGTGCGCCACAGAAATAAGGTATTCTGTGGCGCATTTGTTCAGGTGCGCCACAGAATTAGCGAACCAGATCTACAAAAGTGAGCCAACCTCCCACCTACCACACTACACAAGTCATTCTTCTTCCTCCATCTAGCTCGTCCCCCCCTTCTCTCTCATACCATTTTGACTCTACTTTTCATTTGCTTGGGTATTTATTGCACTTACTTTGGTTGATACTTAATTGGAGTTGAGGAGAAGGCTCTCCATACTCTCTCCTCCTCTCGAACTCATCGATCGCGGTCTCGTCTCGGTATCGAATCTAGAAGGTGAGTAGTTGGAGGAGACATACATATGCTTGGAGGAGACATGCATATGCTTGTTGATCTTGTGTGGCCGTCGTGTGTATGGATGCTTGTTGCAGGTGAAGCGCTTGTGTGTGTCGGTGTGGTGCATGGATGTTTGCCGAAATGTTGATTCATTTCCGTTTCGGCAAGTTTTGCACTACCCATATGTCCTACTTTGAGGAGAGGTCATGCCGAATTTTTCCGCTCCATGTAATACCTTGAGGAGAGGTACGGCCCATGCATGTGTGTGCATTTGGTGCGGTTCTAATTTCCTGTTCTATGTATACCATTTGCAGGCAAGCATGGTCCTCTCGATGAGTTCCGCTCGAATCTCTAGATACAAGATAGACGCGAAGGAGGACATGATTCGGAACAATAGGCGCCAGATAAGATGTCCGTGTCGATCATGCAAACTCGAGCGCTGGATCAACCCTGATTCCGGACAACTGGAGGAGCACCTGCTGAGGCGCGGTTTCATGCAAGACAACCAGGCGCGGCCGGCCCCATCAAATGGTGCGCATGAAGACCATGTCGAGCGAGATGACTATCATCATGAAGAAGACTATCATCATGCCGACGGGGACTATCATCATGAAGAAGAAGTCGGCGGAGAAGATCATCATGAAGAAGAAGATGCCGGCGGAGAACATCATCATGATGAAGAAGAAGATTCCGGCGCGACCCCGCTAATTTCGGCCTTGCGGGACTCTCATGTTCAAGATCTTCTCCTCCAGGAGACGAGCAACGATAGAGTTGCAGCTAGAGAGAGAGCCAAGCTGTCGCAAATGGAGAAAGACGGGATGACTCCGATCTTTCCTGGGTGTCGTCCGCAGGATACGCGCTTGCATGTAACGCTTGATTACCTGCAGATGAAGACGCAGAACAAGTGGACCGATTCCAGCTTCAGCAAGAACTTAAAATTCTGGCACGATCGTCTCCCGGAGGGGAACACATTGCCAAGTAGTACCGAGGAGGCCAAGAAAGTCGTGTGTCCCCTTGACCTACCGCACGAAAAATACCACGCCTGCATTAATGATTGTGTGATTTATAGGTGCGAGTACAAGGACAGAACCACATGTCCGGTGTGTGGCCACGGACGGTACAAGGTTGGGAACAAGAAGGTACCTCGAAAGGTGGTATGGTACTTTCCTATCACTCCCCGTCTGCAGCGGTATTTCGTGGACCCTAAGGAAGCAAAGCTCATGCAATGGCACGCGGAAAGGCAGAAGCCCGAAGAAGATCCGGAGATGGGCTATATGCTGACACACCCTTCAGACGCTGAACAGTGGCAAACATTGGACATCGCCTTCCCTAGGTTCGGGGGCGACGCAAGGAACATCAGGCTGGGTATGAGCACCGATGGACTCAATCCGTTCGGCAACCAGAGTAGCACGCATAGCACCTGGCCTGTGTTTGTATGGCCTTACAACCTACCCCCGTGGCTGTGCACCAAGCAAAGGTACATACACCTGAGTATTCTCATTCAGGGGCCGAAACAACCAGGCGTCGACATGCATTTGTATCTCGGGCTGCTGAAAGAGGAGTTAGACACGTTGTGGAAGACGCCACCCCGTACGTGGGACGCCTACACTAGAACTTATTTCGATATGAGAGCCGCGTTGATCACGACGGTCACGGACTATCCTGGTTACGCATATGTATCTGCCCAGGTGGGCCACGGATTCAACGGCTGTGTGAAGTGCATGGACGATACCCCGCATCTACAACTACCAAGGGATCCCGGGTCCTCGAAAACCGTCTACCCAGGTGCTCGAAGGTGGCTTCGCTTGGATCACCCGTGGAGAAAACGCGGTGATATGTTCAATGGTAAAGATGAGCCCGATGGACCCCCACGCCCGAGGAGCGGCGCAGAAATCGATGATCTTCTGAAAAATTGGAAGGAGTGCCCAGCGCCGGGAAAGAAGCGACCGAAGCCAGAGCCGCTGCTCGGTGTATGGAAAGCGAGGTCTATTTTCCACGACTTGGAGTACTGGAAGGTCCTCCACACGCCCCACAGCCTCGATGTCATGCACATTACGAAGAACGTTACCGAGAGTCTGCTTGGCACTCTTTGCAACTCAGAAAAGTCCAAGGATGGACCGAAAGCAAGATACGATCTTAAACATTTTGGCATCAGGAAAGATCTTCAAGCCCCCGATACTGACGATGATGATGATGATGATGATCAGACGGAAGGGACTCAACGTCTCCGTAAAAGGGCTAAGAAGAACGCGGTGCAGCTTCCCGCTGCCTGCTTCACAACGAGTCCGGAGGAGCTCGAGCAGTTTTTCAGGTGCCTCCTAGGAGTGAAAGTTCCTCACGGTTACTCGGGGAATATAAGCAGATATCTGGACGTAGCGAAGAAGAGGTTCACCGGGATGAAGTCTCACGATTGCCACGTGCTAATGACGCAGATACTTCCCGTTGCGATCCGAGGCATAATGGACGAGCACGTCCGTGATACGCTGTTTGGCCTATGCAACTTTTTTGACGTTATCACCAGGAAGTCGATCGGCGTGAGGCAGCTCAAGATGCTACAGGATGAGATCGTGGTGATACTATGTGAGCTCGAGATTTACTTCCCGCCTGCATTCTGTGATATATGCGTCCATCTCCTTCTCCATGTCGTTGAAGACATCAAGCAGCTCGGCCCAACGTTCCTCCACAACATGATGCCTTTCGAAAGGCAGAACGGTGTCATGAAAGGATACGTTCGCAATAGGGCCCGTCCAGACGCAAGCATGGCCAAGGGGTTTCTAACCTACGAGTGCATCTCCTTCTGCCAGAATTATCTAAGCACCGAGGACGACGAGGATCATGTTGGTCTACCCCCCAGGACACACCTCGGGAGGCTCGCTGGAGTCGGTCACCGCGAGGGCTACCGCTCAGTCCATGTCGGCATTGAAAATCGACGCGACGACTTTGACAGGGCTCACCGGGTCGCGCTACAACACTTAAAACTGATCGAACCTTTCGTGCAAGAGCACAAAAGCATGGTCGAGCAGAATTACATCGATATGGGCCGGCCGAGGAAGATGGGAGACGTAACCAAAGAGCACAACTCCAGCTTCACGCGTTGGTTCAAGCAAACACAACTGCTTGAAGCACAGAGAAATACGCCTTCTACCGAAGATGAAAAACTCATATACACCTTATCACAGGGACCCGCGCATAACGTAAGGACCTATCAGGGGTACGACATCAACGGTTACAGATTCTACACCGAGGAGAAGGACAGAAATAGTGAAAATCAAAACTCAGGAGTAACTATGCTGTCATACGCCGATGACGAGACTAATGTCAATGAAAGATTTTTTGGAAGGATCGAGGAGATATGGGAGCTCAATTACTGTGGAGAGACGGTGCCAATGTTTCGTGTGAGATGGGCCAAGAAGGTCGAAAAAGAAGGCCGATATTTCACAACCATGGTTATACCCGATGCAAAATCGAAGAACGCATCCGCGAAAAATGAGCCATGGGTACTCGGTAGCCAAGTTGACCAATGCTTCTTCATCACCGATCCGTCGAGGCCTAGCCGTGTTGTCGTCAGGAGGGGCAAGAGGAGCATCATAGGAATGCAAGGAGACGCCAACGAGGAAGACTTGGACAAGAACGGTGACCCGAAGATTGAGGAGGAATTCGACAGGCACTTCGACATGCCTACTACTAGTAAAGTAAGAAGGAAGACCTCCCTACCCTCTAAAGGTTGTCCGTTCACGCGAAGAAATCTCAAGGTGGCCGGCATAAAGTATTCAACCGCCAACAACCGAAAGGGCAAGAAGATTGCGAAGAGACGCTAGCTAGAGCTCGAAGCCGGGACGAAGAAGATCTTTTTTTGGTCTATCACATGTGTGTGTGAGTGTGTGTTAGACAAGTACATCCATGTGTGTGTGAGAGAAACAAGAACGTACATGTTTGTATGAGACAATTAATTTATAATACTCTACTAATTACTAAATAATGTTGTGTTATTTATTGAAATGTAACTAAAATGTGAAAAAAAGGAAGAAAAATTGTGTGGCAGCCAGGGTTCGAACCTGGGTACTAATGGGCAAACATTGACCTTAACCACTGGGCTAGTGCTAAGTAACTGTCAGTACACAGCAGTAAACCATTTTGTTTTGCTAAGTGCCTAAATTCTGTGGCGCACGCCCCTTTAGGTGCGCCACAGAATTAAGGGATTCTGTGGCGCATGTCAGAGCTGGTGCGCCACAGAATGCTTAATTCTGTGGCGCACATGGAGGGGTGCGCCACAGAATTTAGACACTTGGTGAAATATCGATCGACCCTTTCTTCCCCACACTCAAACAGCAGTTTCCTTCCCCGACAACCCTAGCGCCACTGCAACCACCACCACCGCCAAGCGCCGCCACCTAGCGCTGCTGCCGCCGAGGAGGAGGAGGAGGAGGAGGACGGCCACGCCACCGCCGAGCAGGACGCCCAAGCCCGAGCCGCCACCGCAGATCGAGGAGGAGGACGCGCGAGCCCGAGCCGCCGCCGCAGAGGAGGAGGGAGGAGGACCGCCACGCCGCCACCTAGCGCTGCTGCCGCCGAGGAGGAGGAGGAGGAGGACGGGCACGCCACCGCCGAGCAGGACGCCCAAGCCCGAGCCGCCACCGCAGATCGAGGAGGAGGACGCGCAGCCCGAGCCGCCGCCGCAGAGGAGGAGGACGTACAACGCCATCACCACCGCGCCCTGCCACCGCCGCCGTTCGGTGAGAGTCCCTCTCCCCCTCCCCACTCCCTTGTCCCCCTCCCCACTGTCTTGTGCCCGAATTTCGGAGAAGAAGGGCAACATTGGTCAGATTTTGTATTGTCTCATGTTCTTGTTGTTTGCATTGCCATGATCCAAGCCATCCAAGCCATCAAAGAATTGCCATGATCCTAACAGTAGCTAATTTCTTGGTTATGGCATTATATTCTTTCTATGTGATGAAATTCAGGGGCTCCATAGCTAGATGTAGAAAGTTCTTGCTATTTTTTTAATTCATTGGTTGCTGTTTTTTTTAATTCATTGCTTGCACTAGAGCTAATTGGTTTTGCAGTAAACAATTAATTGGTCTCTTGTGTTTTGCAGTAAACAATTATACAATTTTAGGACAATTTTAATTAGTTGATAAAGTAGCAGCAGTAGCTAGCAGTAGGTTTATTTAGTTGATATAATTTGGTGATTTAAATTTGCTACTGCTGGGTAATGCTATGCTAGCTATTGGTAGGTAATGCTATGTTAGCAATAGCTCATGCTCATTTTCTAAATTCGAATTGGCAGAGAAATGTAGATACAAATAATTGGTTGATTTAGGTTTTGAATGTAGTTAGTGAATTGGCAGATACAAATTGGTTAGTGAATGTAGTTAGTGAATTGGTTGATTTAGGTTTTGAATGTAGTTAGTGAATGTAGATACAAATTTACTACTGCTAGGTAATGTTTTGAATGTAGATGGTTTTAGTTCACCTTTGGCCACTGATTAAATAGATGGTTTTAGTTCACATATGACCACTAATTAAATACATGATTAAATGCATAGATGGTTGCAGTATATATACAGTATATATATAGTATATATGAACTGTGTTCGTTGAGAAAATGCAGTAGAGCTAATAAAGTTCTTGAAGTTCTCTCTGAAAAAGAATGAAGTTTGTTTAAATGAAAATTAAAATGAAGCTGCTACTACTCTGTTGATGTACATGGTTCAATAAAATGAACAATGCAGTAGGTTTTTTAATACAATGCAATAGGTTTTTTAATACAAATGAAAAAATGAACAAGCTAATGATGAAATGATACTGCCTAGTTGATTTTGAATGAAATGCTACTGCCTACTATTGAAGTCATTTTTCTAAGTCATTAGCTACTGCCTTGGCTGCACTAAATATGCTAACAGTTGGTTAAAAAGATGCTCCAGGTTTTGTTTGATGTATTGTAGATGCTTCAGGTTAATTTGTTGTAGTGCTCCAGGTTAAAAAAAATAGGAACTATATGGTGTTGTAGTGCTCCAGGTTTCTGGTTTGTAGTACTCCAGGTTAATTTGTTGTAGTGCTCCAGGTTTCTGGTTTGTAGTACTAACTGATATGGTGGATATGGTGGATATATGGTGTATATGGTGGATATATGGTGTATATGGTGGATATTTTTGCAGGGATTTCATTGAGTTGCCCATTTCTCCCGAAGCGTTGATTAACTTCCGTTTCGGTTGAGAAATGGGCACTCCTACGTAGAAAAAATAGCAAAGGTCATGCCGAATTTTTTGGTTCACTTTTGTACTAACTTGTTGCCTCTTTTTAATGAAGTGCAAAAATAAACATGTCGGGCAACACTTCTAAGCCCAGGAGCCAGAACGAAGAAGCGAGAGAGGCCAACAAGGACTTCTGGGAGGACTACGAGCAGCCCCGGAAGGCCGCCGCCGAGTCGCCCGACGATGAGGAAGAGGGCCGGGACACCGCCTCCGAGGGAGAGGGCCGGGGGGCCGCCGCCGACACCGACGATGAAGATACCTGGGACGACGCCGCCCAGACTGGTGAAGAGACGACCGGTGAAGAGAACGCGGCCAACCGCACGGAAGGTGATAGCGGCGGCAACCCTCAGGAGGGTAAGAAGAAGAGGACGGCGAGGAGGGCGAGGAGGGATCGGAGGCCGCAAGTGCTCGCCAACGTCACCGATGTTGTCACGGTAGTCTCCCCAAGTGGCCAACCGATGGAGCCTTCGTGGGTTGCCAAAGGGTACGGCATGCAACTAGGGTGCATCGTCCGTGAAACCGTGCCGATCCTAACTCATGACCTCAGAAGCAAGGAGAACGAGGCTATCGTCCAATCCCTCCTCCAGAAGCTTCACCAACGATACACGTTCCCGGAGCCGTTCAATAAGAAGGTGGACTCTTTAGCTCTCACGAAGATGAGCACCGCCTTGAGCAGCTGGAAGAACCGGCTGAAGAAAAAGATCGACGCCGGTGAAAGCTGGGAGAGGATAAGTACCAAAGAACCGTCGCTCTCCTTACAAGACTTTAATGCATTCAAGTCTTACTTAGAGAGTGACGATGTTAAAAAATGGACCGCCTGGGGGAAGAAAATGCGGGATTTGAACTTAGGGACCCACCATTGCGGAAGCGGCGGTTACCGAGGAAAACAGCCCACTTGGGACAAGGAGGATGCCGAGATGGTACGTCTGGGGAAAGAAAACCCCTGGCACAAAATCCAGGATGAACAGGCTAGGAACTTTGTCCGGTCCCGCTACTACTTAGACTGGAAGACGGGGGAATTTATTACGGATCACGAAGACGTGAAGGATTTCGAGAAGTACCTGGTAAGGATAGTTCTATATTATTTCGCTCATCTTATTAGGCAATGAAGCCAAATGGGCTAACCTTAAGTTCCTTTGTTTGAAGGATGAAGAGTTGACGAAGGCTGGCCCGTCGTCCCAGGGGTCGACGGAACCGTGGGACACGCCTTTCAACAGGGCGATGAACAAATACAAGGAGAGGGAGCTAGACAAGCCACCGACGTCGGGTGGCCGTGTGTCCGGCTTTGGCACAAGTATGAAGCTATCCGAGTACTACGGATCGGATGCCAAGACGAGAAAGCTGGAGAGGAGGTCATCGGCAAAGGATAAATCCGAGGTTCAGGAGCTGAAGAAGAAGGTGGAGTCACTAGAGAAGCTGGTGGCCGAAAAGCCTCTGGAGAACACGGAGATGATGAACAAGTTATTGGACGAGAAGATCCGGCAGATCATCCCCCCTGGGTTGATGGAGGGGTTAGCTGCTTGGAATGCGGGAGGTCAAGTGGGGCCGATACATGTGCCCAGCATTAGCGGCAGCAACTCAAGCTTCCACGTGTCGCCGACGGTGCCGCTCCACCCGACGCCGGCGTCGGGGCTCCACCAGACGCCGCCGCAGCTCCAACCGCCGCCGCAGCTCCAACTGGTCGCATCGACGCCCCCAACCGCCGCCCTTGTATCGACAGTAGCCGAGATCGACGCCATCAAGGAGGTAAACTCATTAGTTACTCCTTCGCGTCATCTTCTTTAACTATATATGCCTTTCGTGACTGCCATCTCACGATGCCCAACATGGCGCCCCTGACTCGGGATGAACAATGCATACTTCTGCAAACGGTGGAGCCCGGCGGCAAGTTGGTGGAAGTTGCTAGCGGCTATGTCATGGCTTCCCGCGTTATGCACGGCACTACATTGGCGAAAGACGTGGCGAAGGTCAAGTTGGTAATGGTAGTGCCGGAGTACCGCTACGCCCTCCCCCCTTTCAACCTCCGGGCACAGACGAAGGCGACGTTTTCCCCCTTGGGGATTGCACCTCATGGCTTATGACATGGCCGAAGAACCAGATTCGTCTGGGGGGGGTCTTCCGAGTGGTAAGAAAAGCACCGGCGCCACCTCCCCTATCATCCGGCCCAAGATCGCCAGCGCCGACGACACCCTTAAGGAAACGGCGGTCGCCGCCCCCACTACCCTGAAGGAACCGGCGGTCGCCGCCCCCACTACCCTGAAGGAACCGGCGGTCGCCGCCGCCACCCGGAAGGAACCGACGATCGCCGTCACCACCAGACGCCACAAACAGTTGTTGGGAGCGCTACCGCAACGACCGTCTACTAGACACGCGGTACGCCAAGCGGCGGCATCGCAACCGCCACCACCTAAGGTCCAGGACATGGCGCCACTTGATGGCAACGATGTAGATGATGATGATGACATCGATGCCTACATCAACACTGGCGCCTGCAGCCAAGATATGTACATGCCTCCTATGGATGAACAAGCCTTCCGCACACACGGCGATCAACTTACTCGTCCCCCTACAGTCACGAAGCAGCGCCTGGTCTTCACGGGTCTTTCTCAAGACACTCCTCCGGAGGCTGGCAATCCAGCTCAAGTCAAGCCTGCTACCGTTTTCAGCCCTAACACGCTGCGTAAGACGATCATCGGGGAGCCACCCAAATCAACCCCAGCAACCTCAGAAGCACCACCAGCACCCGAAGCACCACCATCAGCACCACAAGCACCCCCAGTAGGTCAGGTGAAGAAGGGAAGGAAGAGAGGACCCAAGAAGGGCGCATCTTCGAGCCAGCCTGCTCCTAAGAGGATCCGGGCCGACGACATGGTACCACCTACCCCGGATGGCTTGCCCCGGTGTCATGAGGCTGGTAAACCTATACTGCCTCCGGACATGGAACACCTCGCAAGTGGACAAATGCTCCCTTTGCAGCACTCTATTCATTATCAAGAGAGCGTCCTTCTTAAAGAAAAGGATCCAAATTACCCGGTGTTCTCGGTCAAGGTGCCGTCCGACCAGAGCTTCGTCAATGAAGACCCCGCGGATATCTTCTTCATAGCGTTCGAGGACGTCTTCAATCTATTTCACTCGAAACGGCTCGACTATAACTTGGTGCGCCTATACGCGATCAATCTTCAGATGAAGATCAACAGAGAGAGACCCCGCCACATCGCGGTAGCGGATCCCTACTACATGCGCGATAGCCAGCTCCAGGACGGCTCAAGGACACGGACCAAGGCGGTGCGGTACCTCCAGAACTTCATGCTCATGCACAAAGAGAGCAACACCATTCTTCTGCCTGTCTTTCCCGAGTAAGTACACATCCGCTCACGGCCGTCGTAACTTATGCTTTCTTATATATTTCTTCCATTGCCGATCATTTCCAACATTCCATTTCAATTGCATGTGTTGAGCAGGGACAAATACTGCACACTCATCATCCTAGATCCAAAGTGGTCACTAGCCCAGTATTTCGACTCGTCGAGTACGACGACGAAGAAAGACTACACGAGAATAAGGGGTGTTCTCGATGAGGCTATCCTTGGCTACTCCAAAAGTGGAGGCACCTTCGACAAGAATGGGCAATATATCAGGCCGGACACTAAAAAGATCGGGTTCAAGCACGTGATCAACTTCCCTTGTATCAAGCAGCCAGCTGGCAGCATTAAGGAGGCCTTCTATGTCCTCCATCACCTTAAAGGGTTTGTCGAGGATGCAGAGATGATGTCTCTGCCACCTAGTAAGCGAGACCCCATTAAAATGTCGGGGGAAATCAGTGATGATGATCTTAGAGAAGACTTCCATCGCATCCAAGTAAAGCTCTCGGAAATTATCTTACAAGATGTATCCAACGGATCGGGGCTCTTACACGCAGCCAGAGCGTTGCCTAAGAGGGATATCGAAGAACGCCTACATAGGCAGGGTGATGGAAGGACGTGGACGACGAAGGACTTGTACAAGCCGTTCCCGGAGCCGCTCAAGAAGACGTCTCGTTGACCGAGGCCGGTGTGCCTAGCTAGCATTACTTTGAATCGATAGACAATTTGTACCGTGTTGTAAACTAAACTTGCTTAATTTGCTCGAAACGGTGGTCGTCGTTGTTGGACTTCAATTTCTATTGTAGTCGTTATCGTTGAACCATATTACTTATGTGATACCGATGCTATATTTCTTTTAGGTTTATTATTATTTCCTTGCTTTAATTCTTGTGAATATGTATGCATGTGAACCCTCTAACTCTTTCCATTGCGTTATATACTAATATGCCTTGTGTCCATAGAGATGACGTACTACGTCGTGTTCGAGGGGCGGGTTCCAGGAGTGTACGAGGAGTGGGAGGAGTGCAAGAAACAGGTGCACAAGTTCAGCGGCAACTGCTACAAAGGGTACCCGACTAGACACGAGGCGGTTGCCAAGTGGAGGGCGCACCAAGCGAACAAGAGCAAGATGAAGGCCTTCCTTGTGCTCTCGCTCTTGCTCACCATCGTCGCGGCGGTACTCTATTTCATCCTAGTGTAGGCGGCGGCCGGTGTCACTTCGTTTGTATCTAGAGATGATGAGAACTTTCTTAATTTGCATGGATTATGAGTTGTATGGAGCTATATGTATAACTCGATCGGGCTCTAAGTAATGTGATGATTATATATGTCCATATTATATCTGTCTATATTATATCAGTATATAACCTGTATACTGTGTATAAAACCAGTATAAAACCTGTATAATACACCAGGGAGCACAAAATCGAGTATACCTGTAGATAGTTCTGTGGCGCACCAAAAAATAATTCTGTGGCGCACCTATTTACGTGGCGCAGCTATATCACATGCGCCACTACTTATTTCTGTGGCGCACCGGCCCGAGTGCGCCACAAAAACCTTAATTCGTGGCGCACGGCCAGATGCGCCACGAGCTTATTTTTGTGGCGAGGTTTCTGTGGCGCACCCTCCATGCGCCACAGAATCGAATTTTCGTGCGCCACTGATGAGGCTTTTCCAACTAGTGTATTGACCGAGCTCGCCGCGGCCTCTCCGCTGCACGCCCACCATGGACGCGAGCAGAGATCCGCCGCGATCTGCTTTCCGATGCTGCGCCACCACATCGAGAAGCTCGAGCTCCAGCCGCCTTGTTGCCGAGATACTGCGTTGATGTCGCTCGTGACCGTCGCCCTCGCCACCGAACCACGCCGCCGCCTGCCCAAGCTGAAACACCGGATCGACGGGAGAGCTGGTGACCTACTCCAAGACGCCACAACGGGACTACTAAACCTATCTACAACTACGCCGGCACCTCTCCCTCGCCATCTCCGGCCAGCAGCGCCGCCGAAGAGGGGTTGGGATCGGCCTGGATGGCTTGAGGAGACTCTCAACTACTGTTCACTGTCTAGAGGGGAGAAGGGGGGAAATCGTGAGTTGGTGATTGTGGCGTGTAGGTGCCGGAAGACGATATTGCCATTAAGGGTTTCTTCTCCAGCTCAATACTACTCTTCTACTTATGTACTAGCTGCCGGAAGACGACATCGCCAAGGATTGATCACAGCGCGGCCTTTGTTTAATAACAATCTCATGCAAGATGCATTTGTTGTTTTGTGTGGACACTTTGCAAAGTTTCAAGTGCCGTTAGTCCATCTCAACGGTCAAGCCACTTTTGAGGGCCGAGTAAAAGAAAATCACACACAACTTCGTGAGCTACGCTGGCAGTGAGTAGAGCAGGGAGGAGGTGGGTCATGTGTTCAGAGCGTACACCGCGCGTTCATGTTTTCCCAAGGTGGCAAGTTGTAAAGAAGCTTCGAGGCAGCAGTTGTTTCATCAGCATGTGCGCATGGTTACATCTTGGTAGAATTTGTTGCATGCACGATCGACAAATTCGCGTTATCCATATATGGAGTACTCCCTTCGTCCCGGGGAAATTGTTGGACGGATGAGTTTGCAAAAAAAAAAAAAAAAAAAAAACTCGGAGAATTCTCGACACAGCACGAGGTCCACACCGCTCGTCTCCCTCGATTCCTTCTCGCTCCGTCTCTATGCCGCAGCTCCGCTCGCACGCCGCCGTCTAGCATTCTCTCCCCTCCGCCGTCTAGCTCGCCCTCGCTGCTCCCCTCCTCCATCTAGCTCCCCCGCGCTGCTCCCCTCCACCGTCTAGCTCCCCGCGCTGCTGCCGACTACGAAGACACCGCTGGCCAAGGTTCGATTTTCTGTCCCATAAACCGGTGCCGCCTTGCTTCCCCGATGCGACCTTGCCGGATATGCGAGCAACTCTGCTTGATCTGCTCTTCTACGGCTAGGAGGAGCTCCAGGTCGCCATCCTCATTCTTCACCGACGACGCGGAAGCACCGGAGAGGAGATGGCGGGCCAGGGGAACGGGCACTTCTCCACATCGCCTTCGCTCGCATCCATAGGGCCGCAGGTGAGGATGTACGTTCCTGTCTGCAGTAGCTCATTCCCGAAGATGAGTAACTGAATGATTTAGGTGAGGATCTCCGTTCATGCCTGCAGTAACAAATGGGTAACAAAATGATTTGGGTGAGTTGGACATGTCATGCCCTATGTTGGGATGTTGCATATCTCTATTGTGGGACAACAATTGCTGTTTGCCCGCGAATGAAAATGATTTAGCAAGTTCTATCTGAAACTTCTTTTGGAGAAGGATGTTACATTTCTAAAACTTATTTTGGGGAAGCAATTGTTTTGTCAAAAAGTGCCTCCAAAAACTTTTGCTCACAACAAGATTGTACAAGGCCTGAATAGAACATGTTACTGAAGCATCGGGCAACATCATACTGAAGAGAATGTTTCTGCTTGTCACTGCCCTGGACAGAGCGAGAATAGCATTTGGAATAAAACATTCTGAAAAGAATGTTTCTGCGTGTCTCTGCTTTTTGGTATAGTTTCTTTTTTGAAGTGTTCATCTTATACAACTGACTGCATTCTAGTGTAGAGGGTACAACTACAAATGTGGGCTATTATCAGAAGAAGTCTCGGCTAGTCATTTTAAGATAGCTGTACAACTACAAATGTGGGCTACAAAGACAGGAGACTTCTTGCAGATGCACCAGTACGGCCAGTCATTTTAAGATAGCTGTACAAGAGTTTTAGTCCACCAGATTTGTACAAGCAGAAACATTATAGCTACAGCCCCTTCGTTCTGTCTTGCAAGATTGAGGGAAGTAATCAGCCCGCTTAGGCCCGCCCTTTTCTTGACTTTTTTTTCAAGGATACACCCTGGAAGGTGCATCAGTTTCATAGAAGAAGAGGCCAAGACGGCCGAACAACGCCAACGAAGGCAACCCGATACAAACACGACGCCACACGGATTACAACACAACCCACACCAGCCGAACGACAAACTCGCCTTGCACCGTCCAGAGGAGACGATACACTAAGCTACTGGGCCGCGTCACGACCGAAGAAAGGAACTCCGGGAAGCCAACTCCAACTTCAAGATGGCACAAGCCAACGCACCGCCCACCCAAAAGTGCCCAGGAACGGCGAGTGAACGGCGGGGTTGAACCAGATCGAAGGAGGCGTCGACCACGAAGAAGAGCCGCCGACGGTGTACATAGCGCCCCGGAAGCCCAAGCTCTGAGCGGCGGCCACCACCGACTCCAAATGGCGCACCGAGGACTCCCGAACCATCTAGGCGACGCCTCCAAGAAGGAAAACGACACAGCCGTGCCGCCGCCGCCCGATCCGAAGACCGGATCAAGGTTTCCCCCGATGTTCGATGCGGGGAAGAGCGAGCAACACCATGGCGACGCCTCCAACGAGGTGACGGCGCCCGCGGGCGTCGCCGTCGCCAGCTTACGCAGGGATTTCTCCCCGGTCCTGCCGCCAAACCCAAGCCCGTCGAAGAAGCGCCGCAAGGAGCCGCCTTTTGGCCACACCCGAAGCGACGCCGCCGTCCGGAGAGGGAGGTGCTGACCTCCGTCTCACCGCACGAAGAACGGGGACTGGAGGGTGAGGCTCCAGCCCGCCGCCGCCCGGCCGGCCGCCGACACCTCCATGGTGCCCAGCAGCCGACGCCTACAGGCGTCCACGCGCCGGCCTGCAGCCACGGCGGGCCTGAGATCCGGCCGCCGCCGCAGGGGCCTCCTCGCGGGGAGACGCTCCGCCGCCCGGAGAGATGCGCCGACGGCCTCTGCGGCCACCTCGCCGCCGGAGCGCCGCGCCGCGTCCCGCGCCGCCGCCGCCGGAGGAAGCCGCCACCGCGAGAGGAGGCCCGCCCGCCGTCACCGCCGGGCTTTGCCGGCGGGACCTACGGCGGCGGAGGGGAGGAGGGGGGTGGGAGCCTAGGGTTTCGGGGAGCGGGGAGGGGGGGGGCGAGCAGGCGAGAAAGAGCAACTCTAGCACATCCCTCCTAAAAAGTTTAAACTCTAGCCCATTCAGGAAAAGTGTTTTACCAAACCGTAAAACCTTTTGCGGTATAAAAAGATGGCCTTGCATCACGGCAAAAGTGTTTTGGCAAAACGTAAAACTATTTGCGGTAGCGCGCCCACCCCCACCACCCTACCCCGCCGCCTCCGCAGGCTCCTCCCCCCCCCTCTCCGGCGGCTTCCTTCGCCATGGGAACCCGTCGTCTTCCTCCCGGTCCGGTGGGCCGAGCTACGCGATGACGAGGAGGAGGAGGTTTCCGACGCTCCTCTGCGAGGTCCTCCGAAGTGGAACGCCGCCGGTCGCCGAGCCGGTGTGGCTCGAGCCGTCGCCTTCTTCGTTGGCGAGTGGAGAGAGGCTGCGGCGGCCTGTGGCGTGGATGGTGCGGCGGGTGCGGCCGTCGGCGGTGGCCGATGGGCGTGGACGAGACGCGCGCCTCCGCGTCGCTCGTCATGGCTCCGCGACAGCTGCTCCGGTGGCGAGGCCCCCGCGAGGCCGTGGACGGGCTGCGCGTGGCCGCAAAAGCGCAACCAGCCGCGGCCTGCCGGCGTGGACGGTCCGCTCCGCATCCCCACCAACCTCGCCGGAGCGTGTTTTAACTGCACGCGGACGTGCCACATTTCGGCTGATTGCACTGAAGCCGTATGCTTGCGCTGCGGTGAGGAGGGACATCACGCCGTGAGTGCTCGCGGGACCGTCGTGCGGAGGTGACCGGCGAGATGGGCGTGGAGCGGGCCGGGGTTCTGCATCGGCGGCTTGGGCTGCGTGGACGTGAATGGTGCGGGTGCTCCGGCGGGGTGCCACGCGTGGAGGCAGGTTCCTCGACACGACGCCGCGCGCGCCGGAGCCGAGCAGGATATCGTATCCCCGCGCACCGGAGGTCGGCTGGATGCGCACGGGCGCGGTTTCCTTCGCCGCGTGGAGGCTCGCGTCCGGCGCGTCGGCGTCTTGGGGAGCACGGCCGAGGCGGCCGCCGCCTCCGCCGGTGCAAGAGGTGGTGGCTGGTTCTTCGTCTCGAGCGAGCGGTGGAAGGCGGGTGTCCGCAGACCCGGCGCGACCGCCGGCTGCGCGTTCACCTTCTGCGAGCTATCGTCGTCCGCGCTCTCCATCCGCGGCGAGATCCGGCGCGCCGCCGGGTGCGGGGCGGGGACGTGCGGGCTGGAGCGCGCCAGCCCAAGCCCTGTGAGGGAGGCGTGGCCCCGTGCGCGCGTGCCTGAGTCGGTGCATGTACCACGCACGGCCGAGGTCAACAAGGCGGAAGCTGCCCTCCGGTACGCCGTCGTTGTCTTCGCCTCCGGCAAGCGGGCGTACATCACCCTTCTTTGAGCGGGCGGCTGCGTTGGTGGAGAGGGTGCCGCGGGCGGAGGACAACTTCATTCACCGTGGTGGGCGGGGGACTTCTACCGTGTGCGGCGGCCGGCGTGTGCGAGACGAAGTGCTGGGCGCGGGCGCCGCCATGGACGCGACTTCTCGCTCCGCTTCTTGCCTTGGAACCGCCAGCTTCAAGCTTTGCACTCTCGCATGAGGTTCCGCGCGCATTTCGAGCTCAAGGGGTGCCGCCCACGCACAGAATCGCTCCACGCCACGGCTGTGTCTCGGATGCATGGGTCGAGAGCTTGGGCGCGGCGGCCCAACCGCGAGGACTTGGGGCGGTTCCAAGTGGTGGCGTGGACGAACGACGTTCGCGTCTTCCCAAAGGGAAGCATCTGCTCATTGAGGAGCCGGACGATCGTATGGAAGAGGATGAAGGCCTCGTTCTCCCGGGTGAGGCCTAATTCCTCTGGAAGAAGAACATGCTCAGTGTCGATCAACATTCGGCTAGTGCACGCGAGGACATGTTGCCGTCCGACGATGAGAGCGACGGTGACGTAGGGGCCACGGCGGCGCCGCGATGATCAGCGGCGTGACGCGCTTTGGCCCAGCCGGGAGGAGATCGTGGCGAGATCGTGACCATAGGCGCCGGGGCGACGACAGAGGCCATGACCATGGGCGGCGTGATGACCGCAGTCATCGTGGAGCGCGAGACGATGGGGACCGCCGCGGTCGTGATGGCGAGCGTGACGGTGATGATCGTCGCTCGCGCGGCCGGCGCGAAGATGCCCTGCGCCGCCGCCCTCCTGGCGGCTGGGGCGGAAGCCGCCGCGTGGCGACAAACACGGCGAGGAGGTCCCCTTGGCGGAGGGTTGAAGACGAAGGCGCGTGGAAAGTCTGTCGGGAAGCGGTGGCAGGCCGGAAAGCAGTCCAAGGCGCATGCGCGATCGCGTGGAGACGCGTCGCGCCGTTCCTTCGCGCGCGTATGCATGCCGATTCGATTTGGGCCACTCTGGGGTGCCGCGTGGGGCATGGGGATATTCTGGGAGATCCTCCAATGGGCCCCACCTCTGAAAGGCAGGCCAATGGGAGGATTCCATCGGTCAAAGCTGGTCCGCGCGCGTCGGCCCTATCTCTGCCGTGCGAAAGCTTCCGATTGGGAGGAAGGCGAGTTTCGCGCAAACGAGGCTCTGCTGCCGCCTCCGGTGTGGGTCCGAGGCTGAAGGCGCGCATGCCGAGCACGGCAAGCGCGATGTCCGATTCGGGGCTCCCCTCCCCAACCAGCGACGGTGCTTCTGGCCATCCCAGGACTCGATCCTGCCCAAGCATGGTGAATACCGGCAACAAAGTTGGATTTCTTCCCTGTCACTATCTCTCCTTCAAAGGATGTGGGCCTGTGGCCGTGGACCCCGTTGCGATGGAGGGTGCACGATCTCGCACGCTTTCGAGGAGCATGCAGAAGCCCGTCTCCCGTGCTCGGTCGGCCAGCTAGGAGGTGTCGCAAGAGCGTGTCTTCTACGGGCCGGTGAGGCGCATGGGAGGATCCGGCGCTACACGACAGACGCCTATCCGACGGCGGCGTGCCCGATGGTCCAGGCGGGTATTGCACGAGAGGAGATCATTGGAGATGAGGCCCTCAATGCCTACCTCGACCTCTTCACTAGACCTTCCGTCAGGCATACGGACGTGGTTCGCGCCTCTTCGGATGGTCTGCGAGGACCTCGCCCCTCGTCGATGCAGGTGGACTGACGTGATGTCCTGTCTCATGCCTTGTAAAACTTCTAGCCCGCATTTGGAGTTTCACCTTGTTTCCCTCTGAGTTGTAATAATGGATTTCTCCGATGTTTGTATTGCCATTTGGAATGCGTGTGGTCTCAACTCCTCTGTGGCGCTTGCTGTTTATCGAGCCATCTCACCCTCTAGGCCGCTGTGGTATGTCTCCGGAGACGAAGATGGCGGTCATATCTGACCGTGTGGTAAGGGAGGCCCTTGGCACCTCCTTCGATGGGTTTTACTTCCTACCCGCAGCAGGCACGCGTGGAGGGATCCTTCTTGCTGGCAATCTGCCTTGGTCTCGGTCTCCAACCCACACTCGGAGAATGCAATCACTGCCCGTGTTACGTGAGGACGGTAATGGATGGTGGTTTACCGGTGTCTATGGGCCGCAAAGTGAGGCGGATAAGCGGTCGTTTGCGGGAATTGCGGGATGTCCGTGACTTGGCCCCGTGGGTTGTTGCGGGGATTTCAACATGATTGTGGACCTGATAAGAATCAAGGGATCCTACCGTATGATGGGCGGATTCGCCGTTCTCGTCCGACCTAGAGCTAAAGGAGCTCTACCTCAATGGACGGAGATCACCCAGTCTAATGGCGTCAACATCCAACTCTTGAGAGGTTGGATCGGGTCTTCTCCGTGTGGATTGGGAAAAGCAGTTTCCCGCTCGCTCGCTACCTCTAGTGGACCTTCGGACCACCGTCCGCGATCCTTAATCGTGGACCTTCCAGAGGCGTAGATTCCGATTCAATCGTTGGCCAAAGATGGATGGCTTCTTGGAAGTTGTCCAAGAAGTGTGGAGCAGCGCAACGGGACCCATGCCCCTTTAAGAGGTTAGATCTGAAATTGAGGCGACGGCTAAGAGGCTCGCCGGTGAGCTCGAAATTCATTGGCGGCGTGAAGATGCAAATCCTTATGGCGACGGTGATCCTGCGATTTGACGTGGCCATGAGTCCGCCTTTTATCTCGAGAAGAGAAGGCGTTGAGACGATTGTTAAAGAAGTGCTGGGTCTGGCATCCCTGGAAAGAACAATAGCGAGGCAACGCTCCCGCATTCTTTGGCTTCAGGAAGGCGACGCTTGCACGCGTTTCTTCCATTTGCACGCGAGTCACAGGAGGAGGAAAAACTTTATTGGACACCTCATGGTCGACGAAGTGCGCATCACGACATGCATCAAGGCGAGGTGTGGATAGTTTCTTTGACGATCTTAAGGTACGGGGTGACGGGCCATTCACTCTCGACCGGACTACAGGGCTTCCTTCCTTTGACCTCCGGCCACATAGACGGAGAGTTCACTCGGGCGGAAGTGTGGAAAGCCATCAAGGATATGCCTGCGGACAAGTGCCCGGGCTGACGGGTTCTCGGCACGCTTCTTTGTGGTCTCTGGGACATCATCAAGGAGGATGTCATGGGCGCCTTCAACTCCTTGTCGAGACTTTGTCGTGGATTCGGTGCTGTCAATGGAGCCCTGATAACCCTCCTCCCAAAAAAGCCAGAGGCGGACAAAGTGCGAGACTTCAGGCCTATCAGTCTTATCCACGGGGTCGCCAAGTGGGTGGCGAAAGTTCTGGCAAATCGGATTGCCCCGGTCCTCCCGCAGATGGTTGGAGTCCATCAAAGCGCTTTTGTTCGTGGAAGATGCTGCATGACAATTTCATGATGGTCCAGGGGCCTCAAAGCTCCACGGTAGTTCCATCCCGTCTGTACTTATGAAGTTGGACATCACCAAAGCTTTTGACACTGTGGATTGGTCTTTCCTCGTGGATGTTCTCCGGAAGCTGGGCTTTGGAGAGAGACTCCTCATGTGCTTCTGCGCGCTCCTTTCCACGGCCTCGACGCGTGTCTTACTCAACGGCACACCGGGCTCGCGGATTGCCAATAGGCGTGGACTCGGGCAGGCGACCCTCTATCCCCCGCAGCTCTTCATTTTGCTTATGGAAGTTACGCATCGATGATCCAGAAGGCCACGGAGGAGAGATTGTTGAGCCCGCTCGCACCAACAGGGCTGCGTCATCGTACATCCATCTATGCGGATGATGTTGTGACCTTCCTGCGGCCCTCAGTGCTGGATTTCAGGACCTTCATGGCGGTTATTGAGGATTTCGGGGCAGCCTCAGGGCTGCGTACCAACATCGCCAAATGCTCGGTCAACCTCATCCGATGTACGGACGCTCACGTAGCCTTGGTGGAACAGGTGCGGAGCCCAATAGAACCCTTCCCGCGAAGTACAGGGTTACCGCTGTCTTTGAGGAAACCCTCTGCGCCGGCTTCAATATCTCGTGGACAATGTAGCGAACAAGCTCCCAGGGTGGGCGTCGCTCCTCGACAAAGGGGGTTTGGAGCTTGTCCGATCCACTCTATCGGCGATGCCTATTTTCTCCATGATGTCCCTCGACATCCCGGTCAAGACCATCCTTGCGATTGAGAAGATAATCAGGGGATTTCTATGGAAAGGAAGAAAGGACGTGAAGGGCGGCCATTGCCTGGTGGCGTGGGACAAAGTTTGCACTCCCAAGGCTTGGGGTGGTCTCGGTATCCCAAACTTGAGAATGATGAACGTAGCCCTGAGGACAAGATGGCTCTGGCTTCAGCGGGTTGATGACACGAAGCCGTGGAAGGAACTAAATATACAAGTTCCTAAGCTTGCGAAGCACCTCTTTGAAGGCGCCACACATTCAGTGGTAGGGGACGGTGCGTCCACCTTTTTTGGACAGACAACTGGCTGCCTGATGGGCGGATCCGCGACATTGCCCCAAACTTGTTTGCCGCAGTGCCGAAACGTGCGGCCAAACAACGACGGGTCCGAGAGGGCGGACTGGCTCGGACCTATCCCGGACCAGGCGCCTCTGCGCCGGAGCTCCTCGCACTGGCGATCGGCGGTACGGATCACTCTTACGGGCGTGGATGACAGCCGAGATGGCGGTGGGAGAGGAACAACTCTTACTCCGCCAGGATCACGCTATGAGGGGATGTTCGGCGCCGAGTGGACATGGCCGGTGCTGCGAGGTTTGGAAATCGCGCGCACCCCAAAGCCGCAAAGTGTTCATGTGGGGCGTGCGCAACAGTCTTGGGCGGACGAGCCTATCGGCGTGGACTTCCTCACCCGGCATCTTGCCCTTTTTGCGATCAGGAGACGAGTCCCTGGACCACCTTCTCATGGGTTGCGTCCTAGCGCGTGAGGTTTGGGCTGTGTTTCTACGCCTCTGGGGCAAGCTCCCTGGATGCCACAGCCAGACTCCACTCTCGTCCACGGCTACGGGATAAGAAGGGGGGCCGGGAGGGGACAGGGACCTCGGGACAGCGGTGGTGCTCGTGTGCTGGACCCTCGGGCGTCACCGCGATGTAGTTTTTGAAGGTTTGGCCCCTTCCAGGGCCGTGGTAATTCACAAGATCTCAGAGGAGGCTGAGCTTTGGCGAGCTGCTAAGTTGTTTAGAGGCATACTCGTGCCGGTGGAAAAGTGGAGATGTCGCGAGTAGTTGCTTAGGTGTGTGTGCTAGCCTTTAGGGTTAGTGTGGGTGCGCCGTGGCTTCTGTGCCAGAGGCGTGTTGTATCTTTTGGCCTCTTGGCCACCCCTTCTATGAAACCGATACGTCTTTCCATGACGTATCCTTGAAAAAAACTATTTGCGGTATGAATAGACGGTCTTATGCAAAATCATCTATGCACCGAACTTCTCACCGATTTCTCACGCAAACCTTCCCTAACCCCCTTGTCGCCTATCTGAGGTGACACGGGGGGTGCCCACCGCCGCCGGCTCACGAGGACCCTCCCACCTCTCTCCCTCTACCCTTGTTGTCACTGGAGGACTCTGATGGCGTGTATTTCACACGTTCGTTGGGCAACCCCAGAGGAAGGTATGATGTGCGGCGGCAAGTTTTCCCTCGAGAAAGAAACCAAGGTTTATCGAACCAGGAGCCAAGAAGCACGTTGAAGGTTGATGGCGGCGGGATGTAGTGCGGCGCAACACCAGATTCCGGCGCAACGTGGAACTGCACAACACAACCAAAGTACTTTGCCCCAACGTGGGGTTGTCAATCTCACCGGCTTGCTATAACAAAGGATTAACCGTATTGTGTGGAAGATGATTGTTTGCGAGAAACAGTAAAAACATGTTGCGGTAGATTGTATTTCAGGTAAAGAGAATTGGACCGGGGTCCACAGTTCACTAGAGGTGTCTTTCCCATAAGACGAAAGCATGTTGGGTGAACAAATTACGGTTGGGCAATTGACAAATAAAGAGAGCATGACAATGCACATACATATCATGATGAGTATAGTGAGATTTAATTGGGCATTACGACAAAGTACATAGACCGTCATCCAACTGCATCTATGCCTAAAAAGTCCACCTTCAGGTTATCATCCGAACCCCTCCAATATTAAGTTGCTAACAACAGACAATTGCATTAAGTATGGTGCGTAATGTAACTAGTGACTATATCCTTGAACATAGCACTAATGTTTTATCCCTAGTGGCAACAGCACAACACAACCTTAGAACTTTCTGTCACTGTCCCAGGTGTCAATGCAGCATGAACCCACTATCGAGCATAAGTACTCCCTCTTGGAGTTACAAGCATCTACTTGGCCAGAGCATCTACTAGTAACGGAGAGCATGCAAGATCATAAACAACACATAAGCATAACTTTGATAATCAACATAACAAGTATTCTCTATTCATCGGATCCCAACAAACGCAACATATAGAATTACGGATAGATGATCTTGATCATGTTAGGCAGCTCACAAGATCCGACAATGAAGCACAATGGGGAGAAGACAACCATCTAGCTACTGCTATGGACCCATAGTCCAGGGGTAGACTACTCACACATCACACCGGAGGCGACCATGGCGGCGTAGAGTCCTCCGGGAGATGATTCCCCTCTCCGGCAGGGTGCCGAAGGCGATCTCCTGGATCCCCCGAGATGGGATCGGCGGCGGCGGCGTCTCTGGAAGGTTTTCCGTATCGTGGTTCTCGGTACTGGGGGTTTCGTCACGGAGGCTATTTGTAGGCGGAAGGGCAGGTCAAGAGGCGGCACGGGGGCCCCACACCACGGGGCCGCGCGGCCAAGGGGGGGGGGGCGCGCCGCCCTATAGTGTGGCCCCTCCGTGGCCCCTCTTCGTCTCTCCTTCGGACTTCTGGAAGCTTCGTGGAAAAATAGGCCCCTGGGCTTTGATTTCGTCCAATTCCGAGAATATTTCCTTACTAGGATTTCTGAAACCAAAAACAGAAAACAGAAACTGGCACTTCGGCATCTTGTTAATAGGTTAGTTCCAGAAAATGCACAAATATGACATAAAGTGTGCATAAAACATGTAGATAACATCAATAATGTGGCATGGAACATAAGAAATTATCGATACGTCGAGACGTATCAGCATCCCAAGCTTAGTTCTGCTCGTCCCGAGCAGGTAAAACGATAACACAGATAATTTCTGGAGTGACATGCCATCATAATCTTGATCATACTATTTGTAAAGCATATGTAGTGAATGCAGCGATCAAAACAATGTATATGACATGAGTAAACAAGTGAATCATATAGCAAAGACTTTTCATGAATAGCACTTCAAGACAAGCATCAATAAGTCTTGCATAAGAGTTAACTCATAAAGCAATAATTCAAAGTAAAGGCATTGAAGCAACACAAAGGAAGATTAAGTTTCAGCGGTTGCTTTCAACTTGTAACATGTATATCTCATGGATATTGTCAACATAGAGTAATATAATAAGTGCAATAAGCAAGTATGTAGGAATCAATGCACAGTTCACACAAGTGTTTGCTTCTTGAGGTGGAGAGAAATAGGTGAACTGACTCAACATTGAAAGTAAAAGAATGGTCCTCCATAGAGGAAAAACATCGATTGCTATATTTGTGCTAGAGCTTTGATTTTGAAAACATGAAACAATTTTGTCAACGGTAGTAATAAAGCATATGCATCATGTAAATTATATCTTATAAGTTGCAAGCCTCATGCATAGTGTACTAATAGTGCCCGCACCTTGTCCTAATTAGCTTGGACTACCGGATCATCACAATGCATTGTTTTTACCAAGTGTCACAAAGGGGTACCTCTATGCCGCCTGTACAAAGGTCTAAGGAGAAAGCTCGCATTGGATTTCTCGCTATTGATTATTCTTCAACTTAGACATCCATACCGGGACAACATAGACAACAGATAATGGACTCCTCTTTTATGCATAAGCATATAACAACAATTAATAATTTTCTCATTTGAGATTTGAGGATTGTTGTCCAAAACTGAAACTTCCACCATGGATCATGGCTTTAGTTAGCGGCCCAATGTTCTTCTCTAACATATGCATGCTTAACCATAAGGTGGTAGATCTCTCTTACTTCAGACAAGACGGACATGCATAGCAACTCACATGAAATTCAACAATGAATAGTTGATGGCGTCCCCAGTGAACATGGTTATCGCACAACAAGCAACTTAATAAGAGATAAAGTGCATAATTACATATTCAATACCACAATAGTTTTTAAGCTATTTGTCCCATGAGCTATATATTGCAAAGGTGAATGATGGAATTTTAAAGGTAGCACTCAAGCAATTTACTTTGGAATGGCGGAAAATACCATGTAGTATAGGTAGGTATGGTGGACACAAATGGCATAGTGGTTGGCTCAAGTATTTTGGATGCATGAGAAGTATTCCCTCTCGATACAAGGTTTAGGCTAGCAAGGCTTATTTGAAACAAACACAAGGATGAACCGGTGCAGCAAAACTCACATAAAAGACATATTGAAAACATTATAAGACTCTACACCGTCTTCCTTGTTGTTCAAACTCAATACTAGAAATTATCTAGACCTTAGAGAAACCAAATATGCAAACCAAATTTTAGCATGCTCTATGTATTTCCTCATTAATGGGTGCAAAGCATATGATGCAAGAGCTTAATCATGAGCACAACAATTGCCAAGTATCACATTACCCAAGACATTTATAGCAATTACTACATGTATCATTTTCCAATTCCAACCATATAACAATTTAACGAAGAAAAACTTCGCCATGAATACTATGAGTAGAAACCAAGGACATACTTGTCCATATGCTACAGCGGAGCGTGTCTCTCTCCCATAAAGTGAATGCTAGGATCCATTTTATTCAAACAAAACAAAAAACAAAAACAAACCGACGCTCCAAGAAAAAGCACATAAGATGTGATGGAATAAAAATATAGTTTCAGGGGAGGAACCTGATAATGTTGTCGATGAAGAAGGGGATGCCTTGGGCATCCCCAAGCTTAGACGCTTGAGTCTTCTTGATATATGCAGGGGTGAACCACCGGGGCATCCCCAAGCTTAGAGCTTTCACTCTCCTTGATCATGTTGCATCATACTCCTCTCTTGATCCTTGAAAACTTCCTCCACACCAAACTCGAAACAACTCATTAGAGGGTTAGTGCACAATATAAATTGACATATTCAGAGGTGACACAATCATTCTTAACACTTCTGGACATTGCATAATGCTACTGGACATTAGTGGATCAAAGAAATTCATCCAACATAGCAAAAGAGGCAATGCGAAATAAAAGGCAGAATCTGTCAAAACAGAACAGTTCGTATTGACGAATTTTAAAATGGCACCAGACTTGCTCAAATGAAAATGCTCAAATTGAATGAAAGTTGCGTACATATCTGAGGATCATGCACGTAAATTGGCTTAATTTTCTGAGTTACCTACAGGAGGTGGACCCAGATTCGTGACAGCAAAGAAATCTGGAACTGTGCAGTAATCCAAATCTAGTACTTACTTTTCTATCACGGCTTAACTTGGCACAACAAAACACAAAACTAAGATAAGGAGAGGTTGCTACAGTAGTAAACAACTTCCAAGACACAAAATAAAAACAAAGTACTGTAGGTAAAAACATGGGTTGTCTCCCATAAGCGCTTTTCTTTAACGCCTTTCAGCTAGGCGCAGAAAGTGTGTATCAAGTATTATCAAGAGACGAAGTATCAACATCATAATTTGTTCTCATAATAGAATCAAAAGGTACCTTCATTCTCTTTCTAGGAAGTGTTCCATACCTTTCTTGAGAGGAAATTGATATTTTATATTACCTTCCTTCATATCAATAATAGCACCAACGGAAGAAAAGGTCTTCCCAATATAATGGGACAAGATGCATTGCATTCAATATCCAAGACAACAAAATCAACGGGGACAAGGTTATTGTTAACGGTAATGCGAACATTATCAACCTTACCCAAAGGTTTCTTTGTAGAATGATCAGCAAGATTAACATCCAAATAACAATTTTTCAGCGGTGGCAAGTCAAGCATATTATAAATTTTCTTAGGCATAACAGAAATACTTGCACCAAGATCACATAAAGCATTACAATCAAAATCTTTAACCTTCATCTTAATGATGGGCTCCCAACCATCCTCTAGCTTTTTAGGAATAGAGGCTTCACGCTCTAGTTTCTCTTCTCTAGCTTTTATGAGAGCATTTGTAATATGATGCGTGAAAGCCAAATTTATAGCACTAGCATTAGGACTTTTAGCAAGTTTTTGCAAGAACTTTATAACTTCAGAGATGTGGCAATCATCAAAATTCAAACCATTATAATCTAAAGCAATGGGATCATCATCCCCAATGTTGGAAAAAATTTCAGCACTTTATCACAGGCAGTTTCAGCAGTTTTAGCATTTCAGGCAGTTTTTCGCGCTTTGCATTAGATGTGGAAACATTGCTAACACCAATTCTTTTATTAGTATGAGTAGGAGGTGCAGCAACATGTGTAGCATTAGCATTACTAGTGGTGGTAATAGTCCAAACTTTAGCTACATTCTTCTCCTTAGCTAGTTTTTCATTTTCTTCTCTATCCCACCTAGCACGCAGTTCAGCCATTAATCTTATATTCTCATTAATTCTAACTTGAATGGCATTTGCTGTAGTAGTAATTTTATTATGATGATTCTCATTAGGCAAAACTTTTGATTTCAAAATATCAACATCAGCAGCAAGACTATCGACTTTAGAAGCAAGTATATCAATTTTCCCAAGCTTTTCTTCAACAGATTTGTTAAAAGCAGTTTGTGTACTAATAAATTCTTTAAGCATGGCTTCAAGTCCAGGGGGTGAACTCCTATTATTGTTGTAAGAATTCCCATAAGAATTACCATAGCCGTTGCCATTATTATAAGGATATGGCCTATAGTTGTTACTAGAATTGTTCCGATAAGCATTGTTGTTGAAATTATTATTTTTAATGAAGTTTACATCAACATGTTCTTCTTGTGCAACCAATGAAGCTAACGGAACATTATTAGGATCAATATTAGTCCTATCATTTACAAGCATAGACATAATAGCATCAATCTTATCACTCAAGGAAGAGGTTTCTTCGACAGAATTTACCTTCTTACCTTGTGGAGCTCTTTCCGTGTGCCATTCAGAGTAGTTGATCATCATATTATCAAGAAGCTTTGTTGCTTCACCAAGAGTGATGGACATAAAGGTACCTCCAGCAGCTGAATTCAATAAATTCCGTGAAGAAAAATTTAGTCCTGCATAGAAGGTTTGGATGATCATCCAAGTAGTCAGTCCATGGGTTGGGCAATTTTTAACCAGAGATTTCATTCTTTCCCAAGCTTGAGCAACATGTTCAGTATCTAATTGTTTAAAATTCATTATGCTACTCCTCAAAGATATAATTTTAGCGGGGGATAATATCTACCAATAAAAGCATCCTTGCATTTAGTCCATGAATCAATACTATTCTTAGGCAGAGATAGCAACCAATCTTTAGCTCTTCCTCTTAATGAGAAAGGGAACAATTTTAGTTTAATAATATCACCATCTACATCTTTATATTTTTGCATTTCACATAATTCAACAAAATTATTAAGATGGGCAGCAGCATCATCAGAACTAACACCAGAAAATTGCTCTCATAACAAGATTCAGTAAAGCAGGTTTAATTTCAAAGAATTCTGCTGTAGTAGCAGGTGGAGCAATAGGTGTGCATAAGAAATCATTATTATTTGTGGTTGTGAAGTCACACAACTTAGTGTTTTCAGCGTTGGCCATTTTAGCAACAGTAAATAAAACAAACTAGATAAAGTAAATGCAAGTAAACTAATTTTTTTGTGTTTTTGATATAGCAAACAAGATAGCAAGTAAAGTAAAACTAGCAACTAATTTTTTTGTATTTTGATTTAGTGCAGCAAACAAAGTAGTAAATAAAACTAAGCAAGACAAAAACAAAGTAAAGAGATTGAGAAGTGGAGACTCCCCTTGCAGCGTGTCTTGATCTCCCGGCAACGGCGCCAGAAAATGTGCTTGATGGCGTGTATTTCACACGTTCGTTGGGCAACCCCAAGAGGAAGGTATGATGCGCACAGCAGCAAGTTTTCCCTCAGAAAGAAACCAAGGTTTATCAAACCAGGAGGAGCCAAGAAGCACGTTGAAGGTTGATGGCGGCGGGATGTAGTGCGGCGCAACACCAGGGATTCCGGCGCCAACGTGGAACCTGCACAACACAACCAAAGTACTTTGCCCCAACGAAGCAGTGAGGTTGTCAATCTCACCGGCTTGCTGTAACAAAGGATTAACCGTATTGTGTGGAAGATGATTGTTTGCAGAAAACAGTAAAACAAGTATTGCAGATTGTATTTCAGTAAAGAGAATTGGACCGGGGTCCACAGTTCACTAGAGGTGTCTCTCCCATAAGACGAACAGCATGTTGGGTGAACAAATTACAGTTGGGCAATTGACAAATAAAGAGAGCATGACAATGCACATACATATCATGATGAGTATAGTGAGATTTAATTGGGCATTACGACAAAGTACATAGACCGTCATCCAACTGCATCTATGCCTAAAAAGTCCACCTTCAGGTTATCATCCGAACCCCCTCCAGTATTAAGTTGCTAACAACAGACAATTGCATTAAGTATGGTGCGTAATGTAACTAGTGACTATATCCTTGAACATAGCACTAATGTTTTATCCCTAGTGGCAACAGCACAACACAACCTTAGAACTTTCTGTCACTGTCCCAGGTGTCAATGCAGGCATGAACCCACTATCGAGCATAAGTACTCCCTCTTGGAGTTACAAGCATCTACTTGGCCAGAGCATCTACTAGTAACGGAGAGCATGCAAGATCATAAACAACACATAAGCCTAACTTTGATAATCAACATAACAAGTATTCTCTATTCATCGGATCCCAACAAACGCAACATATAGAATTACAGATAGATGATCTTGATCATGTTAGGCAGCTCACAAGATCCGACAATGAAGCACAATGGGGAGAAGACAACCATCTAGCTACGCTATGGACCCATAGTCCAGGGGTAGACTACTCACACATCACACCGGAGGCGACCATGGCGGCGTAGAGTCCTCCGGGAGATGATTCCCCTCTCCGGCGGGTGCGGGAGGCGATCTCTGGATCCTCCCGAGATGGGATCAGCGGCGGGCGTCTCTGGAAGGTTTTCCGTATCGTGGTTCTCGGTACTGGGGGTTTCGTCACGGAGGCTATTTGTAGGCGGAAGGGCAGGTCAAGAGGCGGCACGGGGGCCCACACCACAGGGCCGCGCGGCCAAGGGGGGCCGCGCCGCCCTATAGTGTGGCCCCTCCGTGGCCCCTCTTCGTCTCTCCTTCGGACTTCGGAAGCTTCGTGGAAAAATAGGCCCCTGGGCTTTGATTTCGTCCAATTCCGAGAATATTTCCTTACTAGGATTTCTGAAACCAAAAACAGAAACAGCAACCGGCACTTCGGCATCTTGTTAATAGGTTAGTTCCAGAAAATGCACAAATATGACATAAAGTGTGCATAAAACATGTAGATAACATCAACAATGTGGCATGGAACATAAGAAATTATCGATACGTCGGAAACGTATCAGACTCGTAGGGCAAAGCCTGGCAGTCGTCACTGGAGGACTCGTAGGGCAAAGCCAGGCGGCAATGGCAACAGCGGCAGCGGGGACTTCTCCATGCGCAGGTGGCGGGCATTTTCGCTGGTGGCGGCGATGCGGATATTCCAAGATTTATCGGAGGCGAGGTGCCGTGTAGGGGCCGGTGGACAGCGCATCTTGATGTCGACTGAGTAGGGGGTGCCGTCTCCCCGCGGTGGAGGCGACCTTGCTGCAGCGTCGGGAGCTTCGAGCCTGCTCGGTCCTTTGGCTAGTGCAGGCCTGGATCCTCGGTTTTGGTGGTGGGTAAGTGCGGTTTTGCTTGCGGCACCAGTTGCTAGGCATTGTGGTGGTGTCGGCGGTTGGCCAGGCGACGGTAGGATTGATCCCACCATCCAGTCACGTCCGAGACCTTGAATAAGGTGACTGTCCTAAAGTTTCTCTCGTGCCAAGATAAAGATCTTGATGCCGGCCATCATTGATCCAGTCGGAGTGTCGAGTTTCATCCATCATGTTAATTTCCCTTAATAGTAGTTTGCGTAACATACATGAATCTAAACAGATTTTTATTTTTTATTTTTTTATCATTTTATTTTGTATTTTATAAAGCTCCAACCCGATTGCGTAACAGCCTGCCGCAACCCGGTTGGTATTATCAACTGGGACTAAAGATTCTAAATGAATCGGAACTAAAGGTTGGTATTATCAAGTGGGACTAAAGGTTCCAAACGAATCGGAACTAAATGGTTACTGTGGACAGCACCGTTCTAGCCGGGACTAATGCGACTAATTAGTTCTGGTTGGTAATTCGATCGGAACTAAAACTTCTAGAGACTTTAGACCATGCTAGTGGCGCACCAATCCAAATGGATAGTTGTTGACTGCCAAAACCCACCGGCGGGCAGCGACCGTCAACACAGGTAGAGCCGGGAAGAGCCTAGAGCTGCGGCTGGCTGAGACCCCTCCGAGCGATGGCCCGCAATGCTCTTCTGGTCACACGTCCGATGCGAAGTGCAGGCGTGCCACCTGACCTATACCGTCGGAAGGTGATGGAGATGCCTCGCTTAATTTCCTGCATGGCATACACGTAAACATTAAATACGAGCCTCGATCGGCTCTCGGGTTATCTGTGAATCGGCTCAAGAGCCGATCCACCCATGATCGTACGGGTGCACGAATATATGGTGGTCCTGCTTGATCAAGATAGAGCTAATGAGATCTACGACGATTTAGGGTTTTCACCGCATAATCGGATCATCCTACTCAGGTTGGACCACGCGGCCACGCACGGTGATCGTAAGCCGATCCTAAACAAGGCCTAAAAACCAACATGAAGTTGATCCTCGGAACATCTGTTTAGGACTTGCGAACGACACCCTACGTGCCGCTGGATCCTCCCCCCTTTGTAAGGCCTAACTATTGCAGATATTAAACTAATCCTTGTAGAACAAGGAGCAATCGTAACGGATCAGATCTACTAAATGATGATCAAGTGGGGTGCCGCCCCACACCTGAGATAGGTGTGAGGGCGGCTAGATATGCAAGGGTTGCACTACGCTAGCATGCTTAAACGAAGAACAATGCTAACCCTAACACATCTATGATAACTATGTTGCTCGCCATCAAAAGCGCTTCAGTACGAGCAACGCATGAACAACGTGGAGCTTGTGCTGCCTAGATCGCAAGATGCGATCTAGGCAGCATGTCGCTTACCGATAGAAACCCTCGAGACGAAGGAGTTGGCGATGCGCCGAGATTGGTTTGTTTGGGTTGAACGTGAGTTGTTGTTTATTCCATAAACCCTAGATACATATTTATAGTCCAGCGGACTTTCTAATTCAGGCGTGCACCTAACCGTGCACGGGTAAAACTCTAACTTCTAACTTAAGATACGATCTAATAAATTACAGATATAAGGGCAAACTAGCCCAAACTGGGTACACAAGGCCGATTCACGCATTTCTTCCACGTACATATCTTTAAGCCCACCTTGATCATGGCCATCCTCTAACTCGGTCAAATCTGGTGATAACATGCCACTGGTTTTGGAAATAACATTTCCAAAATCATTATGCCTTTCCGGGTCATGTCATGGCAAAAATGCGGCAACTCATCATTATGCCCTCCTTCTCGGCTCGGACTCGATAGCTACTGCATCACTTCCTTGGAAACGTATGGCGTTAAATTTCCCTCTTTCCAATGTAGCAATCGTGCCGATCTTCTCCCTCCGTCTCCTCCGGACCTTTCTTTCCAATCTTCTTCCCCAAGCGAGCCAATATCGGAGCTCGAGTGGGACTTCGATCTCATGTCAGACGGCGACATGCCCCTGACCGATGAGGAGGGCGACCTCCACCTCCTCGTTGAAGGGGAACTGGAGAGCGAAAACGAGGATGACCTCTCCTCCTGGAGGAATCCCACTTCCTATGATAAGGAAGAGGAAGACGAAGATACGGAGGAAGAAAAGGAGGAGGATGACTCCTCCTCGTCCACTGGATACCCGCCGGCGACGCCTCGACTTTGAGATAGTGAGGATGATGATGACAACGCAGAGGAAGAAACTCCAGTCGAGGGCTAGAGCAGCGGTGACGAGGAATTCTCCGGAAGCAGCGCCGGTGACAGCTACGATGCTGACGACGAGGGCAGCGAGGATTAGTGACATAGCATCAGTAAGATGCGAGCAATCGGCTCTTCTTCTGTTCCCCTTTGAGCAATCGGCTCTTCATTGTAACAAACCCTCCTCTGTTAATGAAGAAGTATTCTCCAATCAATTGTTTTGCCGATGGTCAAAGTCACACAATCTCCAAAAAGAGCCGATGGCACCGCATCGGTCTCCATTATAAAAACACGAGGAACGTCGACCTAGCCGCCCTTCCAAACGGTAACCTGCGACCTCCATCTGAAAAGGCGAACTCAGATCCCCAAATCGCCGCCTGAGCAGTTCCAACCCACAACCACCTACACAGATCTCGACCACGCCGCCCCCGCTCCTTCAACGCATCCCATGGCGGAATCATCCAACACCGATACCACGGCTTCCGGACTGAAGGTAATCCTCAACCTCCTCTCGCCGTTCGACTTGACATGAGATTAATGGCAAACACCTGAATTAATGTTTCGCTCCGCTACTAATTTAGGCTTCAGATATCCTTCTGCCACACCCTTCTCTCGCAAATTCGATGTGCCTCGGTCCTCGTTCTTCTGAGAGTCCTGCCCTGTTAATTTCGTGCGAAGCTAACAGAATCCCCTTTGTGAGCCAAAACCTAGATCTAACTTCCTGGGCCGACTGCCTACGAGCCTGGCCTAATCCTCCTGAAGGTTGGGTGGCATGGTACAATAGAGTATCAAAATCCCACTATGCCACTTGGGAAACCATAGGGATAGCCGATGCCCTGTCATTATCACTATCTCCTCTTGAGAAGAATGAGAACATCCTGAAAACCATCGGCTACTTCTGGTCTGATGCACTGAACTGCTTTATGTTTGGTCATGGCCCTATGACACCAACCCTGCTGGATGTGGCCATGATCACAGGGCTAGACATTGCATCCCCCAGCCCTTCTGCATTCAAACTGCCAAAAGTCCCTTTCACTCTCTCCTCTAAAAAAGAGTGTACCAGCTGGGGTGCCTACCTCAATCGTTATATGAAAAACAAAGGCCCCGTGACAGAGAGGGAGCACACAGCCTTTCTGAATTTCTGGCTGGAGCACTTCATATTCTGCGGCCCATCACTTGCTCCCACCAAGAATTACCTCTCCCTGGCCTATGAACTTGCTAAAGGCACCCAACTCGGCCTAGGCAAACTATTTCTTGGAGAGATTTATCGATCCCTTCAACTGATGTCTGTCAAACTGTTCTCTCGAAAGACAGTTAAAACTGGCGGCCCCTGGTGGTTCATTCAGTTGTGGGCCCAACTATACTTCCAAAACCAAATCCAGACTTCCCACCACTGACCTGCACCTTTCCGGATGTGAATGGAAAGGAAATTCGATGCACCAGCTACGGCCAAGCCCTATATGGTCTCCCGGGCAGCAGTGATCCCCAAGGAAGCAGGGGTGGTTTAAGATTTTCTTCCAAGGTTTGGACAACCCCCTGTTCGATCCTTATACTGAATCGGCAAACTTTGAAAACCCAGTCTCTTTCCGATTGGATGACCTTGCCGATGACGCCAGCACACAGCATTTGTACTCCATCATGATTCGTCCTTGCTTCCTCCCTGTGGCATGAGTACCTCGAACCGGATCACAAAGCCCGGTTATGAGTGCTACCAACCGGTAGTGGCAGCCCGACAGCTTGGTCTCGGACAGGTGCCTCCACACTTCTTCTTACACCATCTGACAGCGAGTAGAGCTGACCTGCCTGACATCCTTACTGCCCAAAGGTGTTATACCTTCTTTGATGCTTTGGCCATCCCAATTCCTCACGACCTCCGCTTCTCCTTCACTACCGATGGTTTTGAAACTTGGTGGTCTATGTGGAAGACCCACGTCTTCAGGAGGGCTCTAGGACCGCTGCTGAGAGAGCTTGACGCCGAGTATGACATCCCTGCAGACCAGGTACCATTACTTAAGCATTTCCTGTATCCGCCTTATGGTGATTGTCTGTGACCTAACTCTTTCTCCTGGCAGCAACAAGATGGTCCGGCTCCCACACAAGCTGACGGTTCCCCTTTCGTATTCCTCCCTCCTGCACCAGTGGTTCTCTTCTGCCAGAGCTCGCCACCCCTGAAGAAAGTCATAATGCGAGTCGGCCGATTTCACCGAAATCGGCTCCCAAGAGTAAAGCATCTTCGGGGCCGGTTGCCCCCCGAGCCTTGACTCAGGCGAGGACGGCGGTGAGGAAGGTGGCTGCCAGAAAAACCCTGAAGCGTAAAGCTCCGGCTCAAGAAAGCTTGCGTGTAAGTTGGTTCAGACCCTGCAGACGCTTGTCCGCTTTCAACCATTTGTTTATAATACGCTCGTATTCTTTCCTACAGCCTTCCACTGAAGGAACCTCCAGCGGGGCTGAGGAAACCAGTCAAGGGGACTCAAGCTCGGGTAATTCCGAGAGGTCCACCACCCAGAGCCAGACGGCTTCACCAGCGCCGGCTTTCAAGAAAAAGTCGATCACTGAACCTCCTGCCCCCCAAGCCCCGAGCAGATCGGGGTCACGCACAAAGCGCCGCTGCGTCAAAAGGGCTCGCAAGAACCCACGAGCCTCTTCATCAAGCCAGGAGGTTTCAAATGTAATCATCTTCTTGATCATACTTCATGCTTTCCCGTCGTTACGTATGGATCGGCTAATCACTTCCTCTTGCAGGCCGAAGAAACTTCTAGCGGAGACGTTGAGGAGATACCCGTCCGCCACTCTGGACCTGGCCACCTCGGCGGTGGCGGCTGCCCAAATGGTTAACCCATCTCAGTCCACAGAAAAGCCGATCGTCACTGCATCGGCTGTTCCCCCTTCCTTGGGAGAGGTATGTCTCTCCTCCTTGGCTCCATCAATTCCACCATTGCCTGCTAAACTCACTTTGTTTGCCCTACCAGGGTTGTGATCTCTCGAGCTTGCTTACGTTCGACCCAGAATCCATCGAACCAACTTCTTCCAAGGCAAGTGGGGAGCCGATCCCTAGTACGGTCCGTGGTCCACTCCAGCGTCTCAAAGACTTGCTTTCTGCCCCAACTGAGACTCTGATTGAAGATTCCGAGGAAGCCAAAGGCATTCTCGAGGATATCCAGCTTCATCTTCCTATGACCCTGCAAGTGAAGCTCTGGCCCGCTGTTACCCTGCCGGTCTTTAAGTCAAGGGTGCAATCGGCTCGCCAAAGGATTACTCTTCGCCACTCCCAACTTCCGCTGAGAGCCGATATTGCCGAAAAGTGTCGACGGCTCAATGAGAAGAAGGCTGCTCTGGACGCCAAGACGGATACTTCTGCCACTCGCGCCGAACTCGAGACCCTGCGCAAGGAGCAGGATCTTGAAGAGAGGGTAAGGGTGACCAAACAGCTCATCCAGGACAAGGAAGCCCTTGTTGCCCGTTCTCAAGACGAAGCAAAAGGCCTCACAGCCGATCTGAAGACCGATCTGGCTGAAATCCGTACCCTGAGCAATCAGCTGGTGACGGGTAAGGACGAGGATGACAAGGCTGAGATCGCTGAGGCGGATCGCGTCCGTATCGACGCCGTTCTCGCCCTCGGCGTGTTTCTTCAGTAGGGCCTTCAGAGACAGATGATGTTTCGCTGGACTGGATCTTTCTGTACTTGCTACAATTTTTTTTTACTGGCCGATTTTCCATCGGCTCCTGACATTTTCTTACCCATGCGTCTGTCTGCTAACCATATGCCTCCCCCGAGCCGAATCTGACAGGTGACTGCAGATATCGGCTTTGTATTATGCCAATGCGCCATACTCGTACCTCGGCTCCGTTGGGATTCGTGTAGCCGACGTGGCCGCCGTTCGTTAGATCACCGTTGAAACCAAGCAGACCGTGTAGTGAGAATAATCTTGGCCGACTCGCTGGATCGAAGCGCTCCATGAAGGTTTCGTAATATCCCTCGTGTAATCCTGGAGCACTAGGCTCCGTCGGGAGGACGAGCATCGTGTTCGTACCAGCCGATGTCTCGTCATCGGCTTTCCTTTGCTCGAGGTCCCACCGGGCGTGCCAGAATGTGTTGACTGCCAAAACCCACCGGCGGGCAGCGACCGTCAACACAGGTAGAGCCGGGAAGAGCCTAGAGCTGCGGCTGGCTGAGACCCCTCCGAGCGACGGCCCGCAATGCTCTTCTGGTCACACGTCCGATGCGAAGTGCAAGGGCGTGCCACCTGACCTCCTGGTCGGGAAGGTGATGGAGATGCCTCGCTTAATTTCCTGCATGGCATACACGTAAACATTAAATACGAGCCTCGATCGGCTCTCGGGTTATCGTGAATCGGCTCAAAGAGCCGATCCACCCATGATTCGTACGGGGTGCAGAATATATGGTGGTCTGCTTGATCAAGATAGAGCTAATGAGATCTACGACGATTTAGGGTTTTCACCGCATAATCGGATCATCCTACTCCAGGTTGGGCCTCGCGACCACGCACGGTGATCGTAAGCCGATCCTAAACAAGGCCTAAAAACCAACATGAAGTTGATCCTCGGAACATCTGTTTAGGACTACGACGACACCTACGTGCCGCTGGATCCTCCCCTTTGTAAGGCCTAACTATTGCAGATATTAAACTAATCCTTGTAGAACAAGGAGCAATCGTAACGGATCAGATCTACTAAATGATGATCAAGCGGGGTGCCGCCCCCACACCTGAGATAGGTGTGAGGGCGGCTAGATATGCAAGGGTTGCACTACGCTAGCATGCTTAAACGAAGAACAATGCTAACCCTAACACATCTATGATAACTACGTTGCTGCCATCAAAAGCGCTTAGTACGAGCAACGCATGAACAATGTGGAGCTTGTGCTGCCTAGATCGCAAGATGCGATCTAGGCAGCATGTCGCTTACCTGATAGAAACCCTCGAGACGAAGGAGTTGGCGATGCGCCGAGATTGGTTTGTTTGGGTTGAACGTGAGTTGTTGTTTATTCCATAAACCCTAGATACATATTTATAGTCCAGCGGACTTTCTAATTCAGGCGTGCACCTAACCGTGCACGGGTAAAACTCTAACTTCTAACTTAAGATACGATCTAATAAATTACAGATATAAGGGCAAACTAGCCCAAACTGGGTACACAAGGCCGATTCACGCATTTCTTCCACGTACATATCTTTAAGCCCACCTTGATCATGGCCATCCTCTAACTCGGTCAAATTCTGGTGATAACAATAGTGGGTTGTCGATTTAGGTCGGCTCGCTGGAGATGCGCCCTAATAAACTGGTACGAAGAGAATATGCGCGCGTCATTTTTCATAACCGAAATCGAAAATATGTAGCTCAGGCAAAAATAATAAGTTATGAATTGACAAGTCTTAGGAGAAACTTCCTCCCCGGACTTGAATGTACATATATAGGCATATGATCGGTACACTATGTAACTTATGGGACTAATAATAATAAGTACAGAAGTACCCATATTCAAAAATATTCGTTGTGTTACATACTCGCAGAATTTGTTGCGTGTACCATCGACCGATTCGCGTTGCAAGTTACAACCGACAATTAGACGCTCCATAGATCGATCGATTCATTCAGAAAACCAGCACACACACGCAGAAGCTTAATTAGCACACACAAACGGTACCACATTCACTTACCACACGTTACTTACTACTACCAGTCGGTGGTCTCGACTTGGATTAGCACAACAGTGCTAGCTAGCTAGGCTGCTCTCTACTCGCATGCAGTCTGTACATTATTCTGATAAACACTAGAGACCACTGACCGGCAGCTAGCCTAGCTACAACAGCACGTACGACGTGTCTACTTGACGGCGTCGCCGTGGTGGAGACCCGCGAAGTACCCCTGAGGGTTGGCCTCGAAGCCGGAGCGGGCGATGTAGCCGTCGGCGCCCGGGGCCTTCATCATGCCGTCGCCTGCGGCGCTGCTGCCGCTTGACTTCCCCAGCCCACCACCATGGCCGCCGCCGGACTTGGCGGACGCTCCTCCGGTTCCACCACCTTTCCCACCTCCTCCGCCGCCCTTCGCGCCTGCACCTCCTCCCCCTCCCCCTCCGCCCTTGCCACCGCTGCTGCCTCCACCCCCGCCCTTTCCGCCGCCTCCTCCTCCGCCCTTCCCGCCACCACCTCCGCCGCCCTTCCCACCCATAGCTAAGCGCTATAGGCAGCTCGATCAGTGTGGGGATGAAGAAACTGCTCTTGCGTACGTATAGAGCGAGAGGTGGGTGACCTTTTATAGCAACGGAGATCGACGCTGGAGTTAGGGAGCATGCAGGGCGACGCATGGCGGGACACGTTCCACCGCTGCATGCCCCTGGACGGAGATATGCCTGACTTTCCCTGACGAGCCGACCAAAGGCGCCAGCCCAGCTCCGGAGAGCTCACCTCGAAACCTGTGAGGATGTATATCCGCCCGATTTTCAGGCTTCAGTTCTGGCTGCCCCATACTAGGCTCTAGCCGTGCTTGTAGCTGCCAAGGTGTCGTATAAAAAAAACTGTACCGATCGTTCGCTATCACATAAACCATGAGTAGTGTTCTAGGATTTCAGTAGCATGGATGCATATATATTTGAGAAAACCTAATAAGTCGAGCAGGATCGATAGACACGGCTACGACTTAGGGGAAGCAAGATTAATTAAACACCAACGTATAACCACAAATGATCGAACGACCGACTTGAATTAATAGCAGGCAGCTTTTAACGGATTGTTACGTTATTGAGAGGGCAGCTAGCCTAACTAACGCAAAGAGAACCCTAGAAAGATACAAAGAAAAGCAATCAGGTCCTTGGTGACCGGTGACCATGCAAGGGCTCTAGCAACGGCCTTCCTCGCCAGCTCCGGGGACGGAACCACTTGGAGTAGGAAGAAAGTGAGGAACCATCCCGACACCTTGAAAGAGCCTCCGATGGAGGTTGAACAGAGCCCGACGCCGCATCTTCGTTGAGGCTTGGAGAGTTGCTGCCAGCTAGCATCTTGAGTCGGCCGCCAATCAACGGGCGCTGAGGATGATCTCCAAGATGAAGAAACTTAGGATCTTCCCCAGCACCTTTCTGATGCGTAGAACACATCATCGCCACACTTCTTCCCCTCGCTGTCACGGTCGACCGGAAGAATCTTGTCAGCGCCTAAGTTCCACATGGAGAGGTGGTCACATAGCACGGTCTTATTGAAGGAGTGTTCATCCCTACTCCTCGTTCCTAGCTCCGACCTTGAGAGCAAGAGAACCACAAGGAGAAGCCCAACACTGCCCAAGCAGACCCAGGTGCTTGGATCTCGCTTTCTTTTGGGTCTGGCTATTTCTTGAGGTTCTTTGTTATACTATTCTTTGCTTATTTTTCCTTTCGGTCTTTCGGTTAGATTTTCTAAAGTTCTTCAAAATCTGAGATTTTTTTATTTTGAATTTTTGAAGTTTACACTTTTTTTTAGATTTGAACATTTTTTAATCTGAACATTTTTCATGTTTGAACATTTCCTTATTTGAACGGTTTTTAGATCTGAACATTTTTATTCCAAACTTTTTCAAGTTTGAACTTTTTAATATTTGAACAAATTTTTAAATTTGAATGAATTTCAAATTTTTAAAAATTCTAGCTCGATCAAATTTAAAATTTGAACGAATTTAAATATTTTTTAAAAAATATAATCTAAATATTATTTTATATTAGAACATTTTAAAATTTGACCAGAATTTATTTCGTACAAATTTTATTTGTAAAAAATTCTAAGAGATAGGGAGAGAGAGAGAGAGAGAGAGACGTACCTCGGCGTTGGGTGGCTTCTTGTGCGGCCCATGAATAGATGCGGCCTCGTGTTCGCTCGTTGCCGCCTTTTTTGAACAGCTGGAGACCCTAGAAGCTTCATTTATAGCGGTGGGATAAAATTACATCAAGGAACAGAAGAAAAACTGAAATTGCAACGTATTCCTTATTTTTTGCTAAGAGGACCTTGAACAGAAAAGCAGAACGCGATCCGGTCCTCCTCCACCGACGGTGCTTGTCCTCGATGCCGCAGCCGTCGACCATGCCGCCGGGGATTACACCACTTCGAGCAAGGTCGCCGATGAGCGCCGTGGTGAGGTTGATGAATATCCTCAAACGGCTCTTGGCACTGGAGTAAGAAGAGCCGCAGGAGCCGGGAGCTCCGCGGAGCGAAGGGGCCCCTTTGGCCAGTTGGAGCAGCGGCGCCAAGCTTCAACGATCAACAGAGCTCGAGATCTAGCCGTCACCGAGCTCTGGCCTCCACCATGGCGGCCAGATCCGACAAGATCGGATCAAAATCGAGCTCCACCGAGCTTATTGGTTGGAGGTGTAGAAGAGATCTCCTCCGCTGCTATTCCCTCCGACCACCGGAGCAGCGGAGAGCGGAGAAACTCCGCCACTGGCCGGCCCGAGCTGCTCACTAGCTCCGACCACCAGACCCTCCAGATACACGGCATGACGCCATACCGGCAACCAGCCAAACGACGAAAACCTAGACTACTATATACAGAAGGCCGGCCTCCTCTCCCCCAACGCCTCCGGCCGGCAGAGCCGCCGGAGGGAGAAAGGGGAGCTGGCGAGATCTCAGGGACTCTCAAGGTATTGTAGAGGGGTGAGAGGGGAGAGGGGGAAATGAAGGCTTGCTCGTTGCCGCCTCGTGTTCCATTAGTATTCTGCGAAGTCGCTCGTCATCTCGGATCAGCACCCCTCTGCTCATGTGGATCGCCAATTGTCCCTTGCTGCTACTTCCGTCCTCTGCAAAATCAACCTTCTCTAAGATCTGTAAGTGCCACTAAAATCTATGTCTCCATCTAATTGGTCCAAAGGAAATTCAGTTCCTAATTCTTGAATTATCTGAGGGTTTCCTGATGTGTTGATTTATTTGCTTCAAGATTTGGCCGTTTGGGTGGGTCTTGGGTCTTGAGTAATCAAGTGGATTAGACAATGTCGATTAGGCCTGAAATCATTCCCAGCACAATTTCAGGCAATCTAACAGGAAAAATCTTAGGTGAATAAAAAAAGGAAGGACCTTGTACCTTAATTTCACATGTATATTATTTTTGTAGGAATTCTTTTTGTGTTTTGTGAAATGTCCACGATCTATTGATAATCATCCATAGAGCACAAAGAAGCCAAAAAGTAATAAAAATTACAAATAGGTCCATGGACCACCCAGCGACGACTACAAACTAGCGCGAGGCGAAGGCGCACCACCATCCTCACCCCTCCGTCACCAGAGCCAGGCAAAGCTTGTTGTAGTAGAGCTTGTTATAGCAGACAAACGGGAAGTCGTCATGCTAAGTCCCCAAAGGACCAGCGCACCAGCGCAGCAACCTCGCCAAAGATGAAACTCGTACATCAGAAGTGAAAGACCTGAAACCACACCAACGAACACGAAAACCGCGTGGATCCCAGGAGATCCGCGGGACGCACAACTCGACACGCCCTCCGACGGCGCTAGGTGCACCACCGGAGCGAGGATAGGACAGGAGGGACCTTATTCTAAATTCAAGATATAGCCACCGTCTCACCATCTGGAAGAAGACTCTAAAAATAACCTAAACAAAGAACAGAAACCTCCCGCCAGTGAGAGGCCATGGTCCGCCACGCCTCCAAAGCCCTAGGGCCACCGCAGACGAAGCGAGCCGCCGGCGTCTCCAGCGACCGTCTGTGGTGGCTCTCCTCACGTACGAATTCAACATGTAGTAAAAATTTAATGGAGCTTTTCTTGAATTCAAAAAGACAATAAGCTCCACCCACAACCCACAATCAATGATCATTGAAAACAATTGTAATTGCTACTTTGGCCGTACGTTCTATGGGTTTACACGTTTCCTACTTGTTGTTCGTGTTGATCATGACGACCTTTTTTCTGGCTTCGCCACCTGACCACTGGCCCGCCCATCAGCCTGCACCGATCTTCGACACTGGTTTTCGTTGCCTACTTGACAATACCCCGGAGGAGGGATCCTCTCGGAGGGGGAAGAAGATGGGTCCATAGGACGGAGAGCCATCAGGATAGGAGTACGCGAGTTACCCAGTTTTGGAACATGCACGGGAGCAGGGCCTGCTGCTTATGCAGGAATGTGTGGGTGCTTTCGTGTTATTACAATGAGTTGTGGTGTTGCCTCTAGGGCTCCCAGGATCTGGCTTATATAGATGCCTAGATCTTAGGGTTTCTACGAAGAGTCCTACCCAAAATACAACATGACTAACTATGGAATATTACATTGTCGTGCACGTCTAGGATTCACCGATTCTAACTTGACGTCCAAGTTACGGCTACTTCGGAGAACCTTCTAGATCCGACTCCTTGTGTTGTCCTGGATGGATCCAGCTCCTTGTTCCTAGGTTGGACTTCTTTCATCTTCAATCAACAACAACTGGGCCGCCTGGTGGACCATATGCCACTGATACGTCGTCAACGTATCTATAATTTATGATGTTCCATGCTTGTTTTATGACAATACTGATACGTCTCCGACATATCGATAATTTCTTATGTTCCATGCCACATTATTGATGATATCTTCATGTTTTATGCATACTTTATGTCATATTTATGCATTTCCGGAACTAACATATTAACAAGATGCCGAAGAGCGGTTGCTGTTTTCTGTTGTTTTGGTTTCAGAAATCCTAGTAAGGAAATATTCTCGGAATTGGACGAAATCCAACGCCCAGGGGCCTATTTTCACAGAAGCTTCCGAGAAGACCGAAGAGTCAACGAAGTGGGGCACGGGTGGCCAGGAGGTAGGCGGCGCGGTCAGCCCTTGGCCGCGCCGGCTGTCTCTGGGCCCTCACGGCGCCTTGACCTGCCCTTCCTTCAAATAGCCTTCGTCGCGAAAACCCCCGGTGCCGAGAGCCCCACGATCGGAAGACCTTCCAGAGACACCGCCGCCGCCAATCCCATCTCGGGGGATTCAGGAGATCGCCTCCGGCACCCTGCCGGAGAGGGGATTCATCTCCCGGAGGACTCTACACCGCCATGGTCGCCTCCGGAGTGATGAGTGAGTAGTTCAGCCCTGGACTATGGGTCCATAGCAGTAGCTAGATGGTTGTCTTCTCCTCATTGTGCTTAATTGTCGGATCTTGTGAGCTGCCGAACATGATCAAGATCAAGATCATCTATCTGTAATGCTATATGTTGTGTTTGTTGGGATCCGATGGATAGAGAATACTATGTTATGTTGATTATCAATTTATATCTATGTGTTGTTTATGATCTTGCATGCTCTCCGTTATTAGTAGAGGCTCTGGCCAAGTTTTTGCTAGTAACTCCAAGAGGGAGTATTTATGCTCGATAGTGGGTTCATGTCTCCATGAATGCAGGGGTGACAGAAACCTCTAAGGTTATGGATGTGCTGTTGCCACTAGGTATAAAATATTGATGCTATGTCAGGGATGTAGTTATTGATTACATTACGCAATACTTAATGCAATTGTATGTTGTTAGCAACTTATTCTTTGGGGGTTCGATGCTAACTTTGAAGGTGGACTTTTTAGGCATAGATGCATGCTGGATAGCGGTCTATGTACTTTGTCGTAATGCCCAAGTAAATCTCACAATACTCATCATATCATGTATGTGCATGGTCATACCCTCTCTATTTGTCAATTGCCCAACTGTAATTTGTTCACCCAACATGCTATTTATCTTATGGGAGAGACACCTCTAGTGGTGTGGACCCCGGTCCAATTCTTTATACTGAAATACAATCTGCAACTGTTCTCTGTAAACAATCATCATCCACACTATACATCTAATCCTTTATTACAGACAAGCCGGTGAGATTGACAATCTCACTGTTTCGTTGGGGCAAAGTACTTGGTTTGTGTTGTGCAGGTTCCACGTTGGCGCCGGAATCCCTGGTGTTGCGCACTACATCTTGCCGCCATCAACCTTCAACGTGCTTCTTGGCTCCCCTCTTGGTTCGATAAACCTTGGTTTCATACTGAGGGAAAACTTGCCGCTGTACGCATCACACCTTCCTCTTGGGGTTCCCAACGGACGCGTGCTGTACGCGTATCAAGCTCTTTTTCTAGCGCCGTTGTCGGGGAGATCAAGACACGCTGCAAGGGGAGTCTCCACTTCCCAATCTCTTTACTTTGTTTTTGTCTTGCATTATTTTATTTACTACTTTGTTTGCTGCGCTAAATCAAAATACAAAAAAATTAGTTGCTAGTTTTACTTTATTTACTGTCTTGCACTCTATGTCAAAAACACACAAAAATTAGTTACTTGCATTTACTTTACTTATTTCAATATGTTTCCTTTTAATTTTACCGTAAAAGACATGCCGGTAGGACGTGGGTCTATAATTGGGAGAAATAATATAGAAGAATTTGAAGATTTTGAAGATAGACACTTGGTAGAACTTGCTCCTACTTATGAAATTGCTGCTTCTGCTTTAGTTCGCATGTTGGAAACTAAATTTGTTAATCTCAATCCTATAATCCAACACATGTTTCTTACACTCGGTGATATGGAAGAAGGGGAAAAGAAAAAGATTTTGTTTTAGAAACCCTTCTTAGAGAATTTGGTGGTATAGCAAGAGAGGCTAGAAAAGGTCTTTATTAAATATAAGATGCTTGGTTCTTATACCAATTTTGTTAGTCTCCTTGAAAAGATGGACATGGAGAGAATAAGGTACACTAATAATATTAATGATGGTGGGGAGATCAAAGCACCAATACCATGTAAGCTCCTAGCGATGAATGACGCACTAGAAAATAACTATGCTTGGCTTGTTCCTGAAAATTTGTTTGATGAGAGTAGCAAGCCCAAGACTAATGAAAAGGAACGCTAAAATTTATGTATCCAATATACTATGCATGGTTGAGAAAACTCCACACCCTGCAAGTACACCTCTTTGATAATACTTGATATACACTTTCTGCGCCTAGCGTTAAAGCGCTTATGGGAGACAACCCATGTTTTTACTACAGTACCTTTGTTTTATTTTGTGTCTTGGAAGTTGTTTACTACTGTAGCAACCTCTTCTTATCTTAGTTTTGTGCATTGTTGTGCCAAGTAAAGTCGTTGATAGTAAGGTTCATACTAGATTTGGATTACTGCGCAGAAACAGATTTCTTTGCTGTCACGAATCTTTTCTCTGTAGGTAACTGAGAAAATTATGCCAATTTACGTGAGTGATCCTCAGATATGTATGCAACTTTCATTCAATTTGAGCATTTTCATTTGAGCAAGTCTGGTGCCTCAATAAAATTCGTCTTTACGAACTTTTCTGTTTTGACAGATTTTGCCTTTTATTTCGCATTGCCTGTTTTGATATGTTCGATGGATTTTTCGATTCCATTGACTTTCTGTAGCTTTGTGCAATGTCCAGAAGTGTTAAGAATGATTATGTCACCTCTGAACATGTATATTTTGATTGTGCACTAACCCTCTAATGAGTTGTTTTGAGTTTGGTGTGGAGGAAGTTTTCAAGGATCAAGAGAGGAAGATGATACAACATGATCAAGGAGAGTGAAAGCTCTAAGCTTGGGGATGCCCCGGTGGTTCACCCTTGCATATGAAGACTCAAGCGTCTAAGCTTGGGGATGCCCAAGGCATCCCTTCTTCATCGACAACATTATCAGGTTCCTCCCTGAAACTATATTTTTATTCCGTCACATCTTATGTACTTTACTTGGAGCGTCTGTATGTTTCTTGTTTTTGTTTTTGTTTGAATAAATCCTTGTGTGGGAGAGAGACACGCTCCGCTGTTGCATATGGACAAGTATGTCCTTAGGCTTTACTCATAATATTCATGGCGAAGTTTCTTCTTCGTTAATTGTTATATGTTTGGAATTGGAAAATGATACATGTAGTAATTGCTAAAATGTCTTGGATAATGTGATACTTGGCAATTGTTGTGCTCATGTTTAAGCTCTTGCATCATATACTTTGCACCTATTAATTAAGAAATACATAGAGCATGCTAAAATTTGGTTTGCATATTTGGTCTCTCTAAGGTCTAGTTAATTTCTAGTATTGAGTTTGAACAACAAGGAAGACGGTGTAGATTCTTATAATGTTTACAATATGTCTTTTATGTGAGTTTTGCTGCACCGGTTCATCCTTGTGTTTGTTTCAAATAGCCTTGCTAGCCTAAGCCTTGTATCGAGAGGAAATACTTCTCATGCATCCAAAATACTTGAGCCAACCACTATGCCATTTGTGTCCACCATACCTACCTACTACATGGTATTTCTCCGCCATTCCAAAGTAAATTGCTTGAGTGCTACCTTTAAACAATTCAAAATTTATTACCTCTTATTTGTGTCAATGTTTTATAGCTCATGAGGAAGTATGTGGTGTTTATCTTTCAATCTTGTTGGGCAACTTTCACCAATGGACTAGTGGCTTCATCCGCTTATCCAATAATTTTGCAAAAAGAGCTGGCAATGGGATTCCCAGTCCCAAATTAATTAACAAAAATAGACACTCCTCCATGGTATGTGATTGTTGGACGGCACCCGAAGGATTCGGTTAGCCATGGCTTGAGAAAGCAAAGGTGGGGAGGAGTGTCATCATAATAAAACTAAAATAAAAAGGCACTCCTTCATGGTATTAGATTGTAGCCATGGTTTGTGAAAGAAAGGTTGGAAGGAGTGCCACACGAAAATAAAAATAAAATGGGAGCCGCTCTTTGAAGGTTTGTCTGGCAAGTGGGTTAGAGTGCCCATTACCATTCGTTGACAACAATAAACACCTCTCAAAATTTTACTTTTATTGCTCTCTATATGTTTTCAAAATCAAAGCTCTAGCACAAATATAGCAATCGATGCTTTCCTCTTTGAAGGACCATTCTTTTACTTTTATTGTTGAGTCAGTTCACCTATCTCTCTCCACCTCAAGAAGCAAACACTTGTGTGAAGTGTGCATTGATTCCTACATACTTGCATATTGCACTTGTTATATTACTTTACATTGACAATATCCATGAGATATACATGTTATAAGTTGAAAGCAACCGCTGAAACTTCATCCTCCTTTGTGTTGCTTCAATTCCTCTACTATGAATTATTGCTTTATGAGTTAACTTTTATGCAAGACTTATTGATGCTTGTCTTGAAGTACTATTCATGAAAAGTCTTTGCTTTATGATTCAATTGTTTACTCATGTCATTTACATTGTTTTGATCGCTGCATTCATTACATATGCTTTACAATAGTATGATCAAGGTTATGATGGCATGTCACTCCAGAAATTATCTTTTTTATCGTTTACCTGCTCGGAACCAGGAAACTAAGCTTGGGGATGCTGATACGTCTCGACGTATCGATAATTTCTTATGTTCCATGCCACATTATTGATAATATCTACATGTTTTATGCATACTTTATGTCATATTTATGCATTTTCGGAACTAACCTATTAACAAGATGCGAAGAGCCAGTTCTTGTTTTGCTGTTTTTGGTTCAGAAATCCTAGTAAGGAAATATTCTCGGAATTGGACGAATCAACGCCCAGGGGCCTATTTTCACACGAAGCTTCCAGAAGACCGAAGAGTCAGCGAAGTGGGGCCACGAGGTGGCCGGGGTAAGGCGGCGCGGCCCAGCCCTTGGCCGCGCCGGTCTCTGGGCCTCGCGCCCCCCTGACCTGCCCTTCCGCCTACAAATAGCCTTCGTCGCGAAACCCCGGTGCGAGAGCCACGATACGGAAAACCTTCCGGAGCCGCCGCCGCCAATCCCATCTCGGGGGATTCGGGAGATCGCCTCCGTCACCCTGCCGGGAGGGGATTCATCTCCGGAGGACTCTACACCGCCATGGTTGCCTCCGGAGTGATGAGTGAGTAGTTCAGCCCTGGACTATGGGTCCATAGCAGTAGCTAGATGGTTGTCTTCTCCTCATTGTGCTTAATTGTCAGATCTTGTGAGCTGTCGAACATGATCAAGATCATCTATTTGTAATGCTATATGTTGTGTTTGTTGGGATCCGATGGATAGAGAATACTATGTTATGTTGATTATCAATTTATATCTATGTGTTGTTTATGATCTTGCATGCTCTCCGTTATTAGTAGAGGCTCTGGCCAAGTTTTTGCTAGTAACTCCAAGAGGAGTATTTATGCTCGATAGTGGGTTCATGTCTCCGTGAATCTGGGGGAGTGACAGAAACCTCTAAGGTTATGGATATGCTGTTGCCACTAGGGATAAAATATTGATGCTATGTCCGAGGATGTAGTTATTGATTACATTACGCGCAATACTTAATGCAATTATCTGTTGTTAGCAACTTAATACTGGAGGGGGTTTGGATGATAACCTGAAGGTGGACTTTTTAGGCATAGATGCATGCTGGATAGCGGTCTATGTACTTTGTCGTAATGCCCAATTAAATCTCACAATACTCATCATATCATGTATGTGCATGGTCATGCCCTCTCTATTTGTCAATTGCCCAACTGTAATTTGTTCACCCAACATGCTATTTATCTTATGGGAGAGACACCTCTAGTGAACTGTGGACCCCGGTCCAATTCTTTATACTAAAATACAATCTACAAGTTCTACTGTTTTCTGCAAAAATCATCATCCACACTATACATCTAATCCTTTGTTACGACAAGCCGGTGAGATTGACAACCTCACTATTTCGTTGGGGCAAAGTACTTGGTTTGTGTTGTGCAGGTTCCACGTTAGCGCCGGAATCCCTGGTGTTGCGCCGCACTACATCTCGCCGCCATCAACCTTCAACGTGCTTCTTGGCTCCCCTGGTTCGATAAACCTTGGTTTCATACTGAGGGAAAACTTGCCGCTGTACGCATCACACCTTCCTCTTGGGGCTCCCAACGGACGCGTGTTGTACGCGTATCAAATACCTACATGTTTTGTTCACACTTTATGTCATATTTATGCGTTTTCCGGAACTAACCTATTGACGAGATGACGAAGTGCCAGTTCCTGTTTTCTGCTGTTTTTGGTTTCAGAAATCCTAGTAAGGAACTATTCTCGGAATTGGACGAAATCAACGTCCAGCATCTTATAATTCCACGAAGCTTCCAGAACACCGAGAGGGACCAGAGGAGGGCCACAGGGGGAGCCCACACATGTGGCTGGCGCGGCCCAGAAGGGGGGCGCGTCGCCCTGTTGTGTGGCGGCTACGTAACCCCTCCGACTCCGCCTCTTCGCCTATAAGAAGCCCCCTGACCTAAATCTTCGATACGAATAAGCCACGGTACGAGAAACCTTCCGAGCCGCCGCCATCGCGAAGCCAAGATCCGGGGGACAGGAGTCTCTGTTCGGCACACCCGGGACGGGGAAGTGCCCGGAAGGCATCTCCATCGACACCACTGCCATCTTCACCACTGCTGTCTCCCATGAGGAGGGAGTAGTTCTCCATCGAGGCTAAGGGGCTGTACCGGTAGCTATGTGGTTAATCTCTCTCCTATGTACTTCAATACAATGATCTCATGAGCTGCCTTACATGATTGAGATTCATATGAGTTTTGTATCACTATTCATCTATGCTACTCTAGTGATGTTATTAAAGTACTCTATTCCTCCTTCATGATGTAATGGTGACAGTGTGTGCATCATGTAGTACTTGGCGTAGTTTATGATTGTGATCTCTTGTAGATTATGAAGTTAATTATTACTATGATGGTATTGATGTGATCTATTCCTCCTTTCATAGTATGATGGTGACAGTGTGCATGCTATGTTAGTACTTGGTATAATTGTGTTGATCTATCATGCACTCTAAGGTTATTTAAATATGAATATCGAATGTTGTGGAGCTTGTTAACTCCGGCATTGAGGTGCTCTTGTAGCCCTACACAATTAGTGGTGTTCATCATCCAACAAGAGAGTGTAGAGTGGTTTTATTATGTGATCAATGTTGAGAGTGTCCACTAGTGAAAGTATGATCCCTAGGCCTTGTTCCCAAATGCAATCATCGCTTGTTTTTGTTCTCTGCATCTGTACTTCCTGCAATATTACCACCATCAACCACACGCCAGTTGTAGCAGCAAGCTATTTTCTGGTGTCATTACTACTGCTCATATACATTAATACCACCTGTATTTCACTATCTCTTCGCCGAACTAGTGTACCTATACACCTGACAAGTGTATTGGGTGTGTTGGTGACACAAGAGACTTCTTGCATTGTGATCGTAGGGTTGCTTGAGAGGGATATCTTTGACCTCTTCCTCCCTGAGTTCGATAAACCTTGGGTGATCCACTTAAGGGAAAACTTGCTGCTGTTCTACAAACCTCTGCTCTTGGAGGCCCAACACTGTCTACAGGAAAAGGTGTGCGTAGACATCAAGCTATTTTAGCCGCCGGGGAAAAAGGTAAAAGGTACTCACACTCCGGATTCCGGCTACCAAGCTATTTTCCGGTGCCGTTGTAAGTGCTCGAAGCTATTTCCTTTAGATCCTGCAATTGCATCTTTTTGTTTCTTGTTTTACACTAGTAAGGCATAATGGAAAACAACTGTGAGCTTTTTAATCAATTTCCTGATTTAAGACATAAATGGTGTGTTGCAAAAATTAAAAAACCTATGGAACCTTATTTGCATGCTAATGGAAATGTTATTAGTATGAATACTTTGAACACCATTGTTGCTAATGATATGGAAAATTCTAAGCTTGGGGAAGCTGGTTTTGATGAGCATGATATTTTTAGTCCCCCAAGCATTGAGGAGAAAATTTTCTTTGATGATACTATGCCTCCTATTTATGATGATTATAATGATAGTAGTCTTTTGGTGCCGCCTACTATGGAGGATAAATTTAATTATGATTACAATATGCCTCCTATATTTGATGATAGCTACTTTGTTGAATTTGCTCCCACTATTACTAATAAAATTGATTATGCTTATGTGGAGAGTAATAATTTTATGCATGAGACTCATGATAAGAATGTTTCATTTGATAGTTATATTGTTGAGTTTGTTCATGATGCTACTGAAAATCATTATGAGAGAGGAAAATATGGTTGTAGAAGTTTTCATGTTACTAAAACACCTCTCTATATGCTAAAAATCTTGAAGTTGAGCTTGTCTAGTTTTCCTATGCTTATTGTATTATGCCTACATAACTTGTTTATTTACAAGATTCCTTTTCATTGGAAGTGGGTTAGGCTTAAATTTGTTTCATACTTGCTTTTTGATGCTCTCTTTTACTTCAATTCTCATCTTTATGAGTGCATCATTGAAATTGTTGAGCCCATCTTAATGGCTATAAAGAAAGCACTTCTTGGGAGATAACCCATGTTTATTTTACTACAGCACTTTTATTTTATATTTGAGTCTTGGAAGTTGTTACTACTGTAGCAACCTCTCCTTATCTTTATTTTATTGCATTGTTGTGCCAAGTAAAGTCTTTGATAGTAAGGTTCATACTAGATTTGGATTACTGCGCAGAAACAGATTTCTGTCTGTCACGAATTTGAGCAGGGTTCTCTGTAGGTAACTCAGAAAAATATGCCAATTTACGTGAGTGATCCTCAGATATGTACGCAACTTTCATTCAATTTGAGCATTTTCATCTGAGCAAGTCTGGTGCCTCTAAAAATTTCGTCTTTCCGGACTGTTCTGTTTTGACAGATTCTGCCTTTTATTTCGCATTGCCTCTTTTGCTGTGTTGAATGGATTTCTTTGTTCCATTAACTTTCAGAAGCTTCGAGCAATGTCCAGAAGTGTTAAGAATGATTGTGTCACCTCTGAACATGTGAATTTTTGATTATGCACTAACCCTCTAATGAGTTTGTTTTGAGTTTGGTGTGGAGAAAGTTTTCAAGGGTCAAGAGAGGAGGATGATATATGATCAAGAAGAGTGGAAAAGTCTAAGCTTGGGGATGCCCCGTGGTTCATCCCTGCATATTTCAAGAAGACTCAAGCATCTAAGCTTGGGGATGCCCAAGGCATCCCCTTCTTCATCAATAATTTATCAGGTTCCTCTAATGAAACTATATTTTTATTCCATCACATCTTATGTGCTTTACTTGGAGCGTCTGTATGTTTTTGTTTTTGTTTTGTTTGAATAAGATGGATCCTAGCATTCATTGTGTGGGAGAGAGACACGCTCCGCTGTTGCATATGGACAAATATGTCCTTAGCTTTACTCATAATGTTCATGGTGAAGGTTGAAACTGCTTCGTTAATTGTTATATGGTTGGAAACAGAAAATGCTACATGTGGTAATTGGTATGATGTCTTGAATAACTTGATACTTGACAATTGTTGTGCTCAAATAGATCATGTTTAATCTCTTGCATCATATGCTTTGCACCTATTAGTGAAGAAATACATAGAGCTTGCTAAAATTTGGTTTGCATGATTGGTCTCTCTAAGGTCTAGATATTTTCTAGTAAGAGTTTGAGCAACAAGGAGGACAGTGTAGAGTCTTATAATGCTTGCAATATGTTCTTATGTGAGTTTTGCTGTACCGGTTCATACTTGTGTTTGCTTCAAACAACCTTGCTAGCCTAAGCCTTGTATTGAGAGGGATTACTTCTCATGCATCCAAAATCCTTGAGCCAAAAACTATGCCACTTGTGTCCACCATACCTACCTACTACATGGTATTTCTCTGCCATTCCAAAGTAAATTGCTTGAGTGCTATCTTTAAACACTTCAAAAGTTATTACCTCCTATTTGTGTCAATGTTTATAGCTCATGAGGAAGTATGTGGTGTTTATCTTTCAATCTTGTTGGGCAACTTTCACCAATGGACTAGTGGCTTCATCCGCTTATCCAATAATTTTGCAAAAAGAGCTGGCAATGGGGTTCCCAGCCCCAAATTAATTAACTTTCATGATTTTACAAAAAATAGATACTCCTCCCTGGTATGTGATTGTTGGACGGCACCCGAGAATTCGGTTAGCCATGGCTTGAGAAAGCAAAGGTGGGAGGAGTGTCATCTAAATAAAATTAAAATAAAAGGCACTCCTTCATGGTATGAGATTGTTGGCAGGCATTCGGTTAGCCATGGTTTGTGAAAGTAAAGGTTGGAAGGAGTGCCACCCAAAAATAAAAATGTTTCATGGGAGCCGCTCTTTGAAGGTTTGTCTGGCAAGGGGGTTAGAGTGCCCACTACCATTCATTGACAACAGCAAACATCTCTCAAAACTTTACTTTTATGCTCTCTTTATGTTTTCAAAATGAAAGCTCTAGCACAAACATAGAAATCAATGCTTCCCTCTTCGAAGGGCCTTTCTTTTACTTTTATGTTAAGTCATTTTACCCACTTCTTTCTATCTTAGAGGCAAACACTTGTGTTAACTGTGCATTGATTCCTACATACTTGCTTATTGCACTTATTATTTTACTTTATGTTGACACTATCCATGAGATATACATGTTACAAGTTGAAAGCAACCGCTGAAACTTAATCTTCCTTTGTGTTGTTTCAATGCCTTTACTTTGAATTTATTGCTTTATGAGTTAACTCTTATGCAAGACTTATTGATGCTTGTCTTGAAAGTACTATTCATGAAAAGTCTTTGCTATATGATTCAGCTGTTTAATCATTGTCTTTACCATTGCTTTGAATCATTTCAATTCATCTCATATGCTTTACAATAGTATGATCAAGATTATATTGGTAGCATGACACTTCAGAAATTATTCTTTTATCGTTTACCTACTCGAGGACGAGTAGGAACTAAGCAGGGATGCGATACGTCTCCAACGTATCTATAATTTCTGATGTTCCATGCTTGTTTTATGACAATACCTACATGTTTTGTTCACACTTTATGTCATATTTATGCGTTTTGGAACTAACCTATTGAAGAGAAGTGCCAGTTCCTGTTTCTGCTGTTTTTGGTTTCGAAATCCTAGTAAGGAAATATTCTCGAATTGGATGAAATCAACGCCCGACATCTTATAATTCCACGAAGCTTCCGAACACGAGAGGGACGGAGGAGGGCCACAGGGGGCCCACACATGTGGCTGGCGCGGCCCAGGAGGGGGGCGCGCCGTCCTGTTGTGTGGCGGCTCCGTAACCCCTCCGACCCCGCCTCTTCGCCTATAAGAAGCCCCCTGACCTAAATCTTCGATACGAATAAGCCACAGTACGAGAAACCTTCCAGAGCTGCCGCCATCGCGAAGCCAAGATCCGGGGACGGAGTCTCTTCCGACGCGCCGGGACGGGGAAGTGCCCCCGAAGGCATCTCCATCGACACCACCGCCATCTTCATCACCGCTGCTGTCTCCCATGAGGAGGGAGTAGTTCTCCATCGAGGCTAAGGGGCTGTACCGGTAGCTATGTGGTTAATCTCTCTCCTATGTACTTCAATACAATGATCTCATGAGCTGCCTTACATGATTGAGATTCATATGAGTTTTGTATCACTATTCATCTATGTGCTACTCTAGTGATGTTATTAAAGTACTCTATTCCTCCTTCATGATGTAATGGTGACAGTGTGTGCATCATGTAGTACTTGGCGTAGTTTATGATTTTGATCTCTTGTAGATTATGAAGTTAACTATTACTATGATGGTATTGATGTGATCTAATCCTCCTTTCATAGCTTGATGGTGACAGTGTGCATGCCATGTTAGTACTTGGTATAATTGTGTTGATATATCATGCACTCTAAGGTTATTTAAATATGAATATCGAATGTTGTGGAGCTTGTTAACTTCGGCATTGAGGTGCTCTTATAGCCCTACACAATTAGTGGTGTTCATCATCCAACAAGAGAGTGTAGAGTGGTTTTATTATGTGATCAATGTTGAGAGTGTCCACTAGTGAAAGTATGATCCCTAGGCCTTGTTCCCAAATACTGCAATCATCGCTTGTTTACTGTTCTACTGCATCTGTACTTCTGCAATATTACCACCATCAACCACACGCCAGTTGTAGCAGCAGGCTATTTTCTGGTGCCGTTACTACTGCTCATATACATTAATACCACTTATATTTCACTATCTCTTCGCCGAACTAGTGCACCTATACACCTGACAAGTGTATTGGGTGTGTTGGGGACACAAGAGACTTCTTGCATTGTAATCGGGTTGCTTGAGAGGGATATCTTTGACCTCTTCCTCCCTGAGTTCGATAAACCTTGCGTGATCCACTTAAGGGAAAACTTGCTGCTGTTCTACAAACCTCTGCTCTTGGAGGCCCAATACTGTCTACAGGAAAAGGAGTGTGCGTAGACATCAGCCACCACCACCATATGTGGGACACCAGGGCTTGCCAGATTATTGGCACTACTGTTAGGTACCCGTTAATCATACCCACAACAGTAGCGCCGGATTTCTTCATGATCCTCCTCTCTGTCTCCGGGTCCTTCCAAGTAACCAAATGAGTCGGAAACTGATAGAATCTTGAAGGACACCGAAAACCTTTATGACGCATTCTCCGGCAAAATAATCTCGATCGACTGAAGAATGAAACATTTATTAGTATTTTCCTCCTTCCCTTGAACCCATAAATTTCGCGCGATTTTCTAGGCTAAATTTTATCGAAGGTCTTCATCAATTAAGGCGGAAAATCCGGCTCGAGATTGCTCTCCTGATCAATGGTAATCCAAACAGTAAAATCACCTCTGATGCGCTTTTACCTCAAATGATCTAGGACACGTGTCAACCATCCAATGGGATGCCGTTCCAGCTTCTTACCGTTGGATATGTCGCACGTACCTTAGAACATCCGGCTATAAATAGGCCAAGGGCGGTGAAATTTCCAATTTCCCCCATTTCCATCCACTTCGCCTTAAACATCTACATGCGCCACCAAAAGCAAGAATTCTATGGTGCGCCACTGTTTGATATGCCACAGAAGTTGAAAAATTATGTGGAGTATGTTAACACTAGGAAATTTGCCCGTGCTACTACAGCGACACACTATATCAAATGAACAACCCTTCGGAAATCAATAGAATTTAGATGTCATTAGGTTAAAAATTAAATATATGTTGTGAAAGTCAATGAAAGGCAAACAAAAGGATCGCGTTCTATATGAATACCCAGTTCCTCACTACGGGGAGAAAAGGCCGTTGCCGTGCGGCACTTTGCACGACAAAGGCTGCTATATGCACGGCAAAGGCTTTGTCGTGCGTGCACGCACGGCAAAGGCTGCCCGGCAAAGAGACCGACGGCAAAACCAACGTTGCCGTGCGTCGCCCGATCTGCACGGTAAAGTCCATTGCCGTGCGTCCTTGTCTTTGTCGTGCGTGTGATGCATTGCCGTGCGGCGCCTCCTTTGCCGTACGTGGCAATGTTGCCGTGCGTGAACTCTGTGCCGTGTCGTTGGCTTTGCTGTGCGGCAGCAAGCCAGCCCGCACGGCAAAGACAGTTCCAGCAGACCCCCTCGGAGCTCCCAGGCGCACAGGTGAGCGCCACGTGGCCCCTTTGCCGTGCGTGTGCACGGCAAAGTGACCAAAATCCTGATATATGTGGGGGAACATGGAGAGTAATTTTGTATTGCACATTGTCTTAAGTAACACTAATAAATAGTCATCAAAAAGTAAAACTAATAAAAAATATAAGTATTAGATGAAATAAAATAGAAAGAAAAACAAATCAAATGAATGATGGCGCACGGCAAAGAAGGAATCGCACGGCAAAGGCGGCTTTGCCGTGCACTTTGCCTGGCCTCACGGCAAAGGGAGACCCACGGCAACGTCCCAGTCCATTTTCCGAGCATGTTTTCTTTGCCGTGCAGTATTTATGCTCTTTGCCGTGCTGGCTTCTTTGTCGTGCGCTTTGGAGGGACTTTGCCGTGCGATGAGACTTTGTCGTGCGGCGCTGCTAACTTTGCCGTGAACCGACTCTTTGCCGTGCGCCACTCTAATACTTTGTCGTGCTTTTCTTCTTTGCCGTGCATACAACTCGCGGCGCACGGCAAAAATTTCTTTGCCGTGCAGCGCCACGGCAATGATGTGCTGCACGGCAACGCCTGTTTTTCCCGTAGTGCCTTGTGAAAATAGCCATTCGTTTTTGAGGAATCACATGAGGCATCTCTTGGTTTGCTACGGTTTATCTACCCCATGAAAACAAAAGTCTCCAAAATATGGAGTGCCCTTCTGCTTTTACTATCTTTTACAAAGCAAGATACTCCAAGCTACATGCCTACATATATTGAATCGGTGGACAACGGCGATGTCACAGCTAAACTGAAATCAGTTTGTCGTACTCATATCTCAACAAAAATCAGTTGTTCTTATTATAATCGCAATTGAAATCAGTCGATCTGTTCACACATCTCATTGCATAAACCTGAAACTGCAACACTCGAGCCAAGACAACAGCAAAGCCAAAATTGCAGTATATTTTCCAAGAACCCGTCTTCAGTTAGATCAATGGACAAGCTACTGTAAATTTGAAAATAAATTTCAGTATACTTGTCATCCGTATCAGTAATTCCTGGCATCCATGGATATCCAGTAGGCCAATACCATGTGTACATCATCTCAAGCACCATGTACTCACTCTTGCAATCCAGTCCAAGCTCTACATCTGAAGCCACGGAACAGAACAACATCCCAAAGGATGCCGCGGCAAAGCGGTTATCTTCCATCTGTCTCCATGTAGTGTACTGGCACACCATCACTAATTGGATCCTTTGGTCGCCAACGTGGGGCTGTCGTCTCTCCGGAAGGTAAAATCTATACCAGGGGTATAAGATGGTAGTGGTACAAGGGAACAGTAAGATCGCGTCTATGTAAAAAATCCAGCTATTGAGATGGGCTCTCCACGCGAGCACGCCCGAAGATTGGAGACCATGGGCCGCCACGACCAGATACCGCCGACTCTCTCTCCCCTTCTCGCTGGACTCCGCAGTGACCTGTCCCGCCGCTACACGAATGGCTCGCTGCGCCGATGGCCGCGGCGTACACCGACGGCCAAATGTCGGGGCCGTCGGCGTACGTCCGGTCCAGGGCAGCGGCCCAACGAACCCCTCGGCGTATGAACACCCTCGGCGTAGAGCGTGATACGCCGACGGCCACCCTCGGCGTACCCAAGGCCGTCGGCGTAGCACATGCATGTGCTCCGGTCCAGCTTCGGCCGTGACGGCTCGCTCACGGCGTCAGAGAGGCACCGAGGGCCACCTCGGCATAGGGAATCACCCACCTATGCCGACGGCCACCCTCGGCATACATTTTTTTTCCTTTTTTCTTCTCTCTCATTTACTTTATATTATGTTTGTATTATTTATGTACTAGTATGAATTATGTAAAAATGGTTCCTTTTTAAAAGGAAAAAATGGTAGATGGCATATGTAGATCCCACGAGTGACGCTCTTCGCAGACGGGTCGACGGGAGCCAGTAGGCCCAACATCTGCTATCGATGTACATATGTCCTAAAACAAAGGAAAAAGTCCATTGCTAACCCTAACCCTAACCCTAGGGGTAGATTTGCGGGGTCCCCGCCCTAGGGTTTCCCTAGATACAAACCACCGGAGCGTCAGAATCGGTGGAAACTCCTGCTACGGCTCATCCGGGGCCTATTTTATTCCAAACCTATGGTTTCCATGTGCATATGTCCTAAACAAAGCAAAGAAAATAAAAAAATCCATTGGTAAACCCTCGCACGGAGAAAGCTATAGGGGTAGATCTGCAGGGTCCCCGCCCTAGGGTTTCCCAAGATACAGATCACCGGAGCGTCGGAATCGCTGGAAAACTTGCATTTGTCCCTAACATATGTGTACAAGTGTGATGTAAGGTTTTTCTAACCTTGCATGTACCCGGCGTTGATGATTTCCGCATACATGGGCTAGCACTTGGTAAAATACAGGATCTGTATGTGGAAACTCCTGCTACGGCTCTCCGGGGCCTATGGTTTCCATGTGCATATGTCCTAAACAAAGCAAAGCAAATAAAAAAATAGTGGAAAACAGGGCTTCCGTGGGAGCCTTTTGTCGCGGGCGCGCCTGCACCCGCGACAAATGGCCTGGCCACGTCGCCCCGAAACCATGTGGAGCGCGCGGAGGCTTTTGTCGCGGCCTTTTGTCGCGGGCCGTATTACGACCCGCGACAAAAGGGGTAGGAGCGACGTGGCCACCCCTTTTGTCGCGGGTCGTAATACGGCCCGCGACAAAATGTCCCCGCCCTATATATAGAAGCAGCCAGCCACCCCCCCACCTCATTTTTTCCTTGGTGGTGAAGGTGGAGGTGTATGCTAGCTCATTTTTTCTACATGTGCACAAGAGGTGTTTGATGGAATGCTTGTGAGAGGGATGCCACTTGGTTTATTTGATAAGATTTCTCCTCTTTTTGATCCAAAAAGGTTAGCAACTATTTTCTTGACTATATATATATGCATAGTCCGTACAATACTAATTTTAGCAAGGTGATTGCATCTGATACATATATAATTGTGCTTATGATGCAGATGAGTCATCCATGGATGTACGGTAACCGATGTGCTCCCGCTTTCAGAGAGGGCGTGAATTCTTTCTTGCTTGTGGCCGAGGCCAACAAGTCGAAGCAAGGTTTTATGTGCTGTCCATGTCTAAAATGTAAGAACGAGAAGGATTACTCTTGCTCAAGAGATATTAAGAGCCACCTGCTTCGGTTTGGGTTCATGTCCAGTTATAATGTTTGGACCAAGCACGGAGAAGAAGGGGTTATGATGGAAGACGGCGATGAGGAAGAAGATAATGATGAGAAGTATTATCGATCTATGTTCTCTGAATGCTTTGATACCGCAATGGACGACAATGAAGAAGAAGGAGGTGAAGAACAGGCATCAGATGATCCTGTTGATGATGATCTTCGTCGGGCCATTTCTGATGCAAGAAGAGACTGTGACACGGATAAGGAGAGGTTGCAGTTCGACAAGATGTTAGAGGACCACCACAAATTGTTGTACCCAGGTTGTGAAGATGGGCATAGAAAGCTGGGTAGCATATTGGAATTGCTGAAATGGAAGGCAGAGGTCGGTGTGACTGACTCGGGATTTGAGAAATTGATGATAATATTAAAGAAGCTGTTTCCAAGAAATAATGAATTGCCCGTCAGTACATATGAAGCAAAGAAGCTTGTCTGCCCTCTAGGATTAGATGTGCAGAAGATACATGCATGCATTAATGACTGTATCCTCTACCGCGGTGAGAAGTACGAGAATTTGAATAAATGCCCGATATGTGGTGCATTGCGGTATAAGATCAGAAAAGATGACCCTGGTGATGTTGAGGGCGAGCCACCCAGGAAGAGGGTTCCTGCGAAGGTGATGTGGTATGCTCCAATAATACCACGGTTGAAACGTTTGTTCAGAAACAAAGAGCATGCCAAGTTGTTGCGATGGCACATGGAAGAACGTAAGAAAGACGCGATGTTGAGGCACCCCGCTGATGGTCGGCAGTGGAGAAACATCGGGAGAGAGTTTCCGGATTTTGCAGGTGAGGCAAGGAACTTATACTTTGGTCTAAGTACAGATGGCATGAATCCTTTTGGGGAGCAGAGCTGCAGTCACAGCACCTGGCCCGTGACTCTATGTATCTACAACCTTCCTCCTTGGTTGTGCATGAAGCGGAAGTTCATTATGATGCCAGTGCTTATCCAAGGCCCAAAGCAACCGGCAACGACATTGATGTGTACCTAAGGCCATTAGTCGATGAACTTTTGGAGTTGTGGGCCAAACCAGGTGTACGTGTGTGGGATGAGCACACGGAGCAAGAATTTGACCTACGAGCGTTGCTATTCGTAACCATCAATGATTGGCCTGCTCTCAGTAACATTTCAGGACAGACGAACAAAGGATACAATGCATGCACACACTGTTTAGATGAGACTGAAAGTAAATATTTGGGAAAAAGCAGAAAAGTTGTGTACCCGTTCAATCGTCGTTTCCTTCCGCGCAAGCATCCCTTAAGGAAAAAAGGCAAGCATTTCGATGGCGAGGCAGACCGCCGTCCGAAGCCTGTCCCCCGTAGTGGTGCTGATATATTTGACATGGTCAAGGATTTAAATGTTATCTTTGGAAAGGGTCCAGGCAGTCGACCTGTTCCGAAAGACGATGACGGACACGCGCCCATGTGGAAGAAGAAATCTATTTTCTGGGAGCTAGAATATTGGAAAGTCCTGGAAGTCCGCTCTGCAATCGACGTGATGCACCTGACCAAGAATCTTTGTGTGAATATTCTAGGTTTTCTGGGCGTGTATGGAAAGACAAAAGATACAACAGAAGCACGGGAGGACCAGGAACTTCATAAAGGACGAAACGGCAATCATCCAGGGCAGTTTGTAGGGCCTGCCAGCTATGCTCTTACCAAACAAGAGAAGGAGATCTTTTTTGAAGCCCTATTCAGTATCAAGGTTCCGTCTGGTTTCTCGTCGAATATAAAGGGGATAGTAAATATGAAGGAGAAAAAATTCCAGAACCTGAAGTCCCATGACTGTCACGTGCTTATGACACAATTGCTTCCGATTGCATTGAGGGGACTTCTACCAGAAAATGTTCGACTAGCCATTGTGAAGATATGTGCATTCCTCAACGCAATTTCTCAGAAGGTAATGGATCCAGAAACTTTGTCAGGATTACAGGAAGATGTGGTCCAATGTCTTGTCAGCTTCGAGTTGTTGTTCCCACCATCCTTCTTCAATATTATGACGCACCTCCTCGTTCACCTAGTTGAAGAGATTAGAATTCTCGGTCCTGTATTTCTACACAATATGTTCCCCTTCGAGAGGTTCATGGGAGTCTTAAAGAAATATGTTCATAACCGAGCTAGGCCGGAAGGAAGTATCTCAAAGGGCTACGGAACTGAGGAGGTCATTGAGTTTTGTGTTGACTTTCTTCCTGACCTTAAGCCGATTGGTGTTCCTGAATCTCGGTATGAGGGGAGGCTGACTGGAAAAGGCACACTAGGAAGGAAAGCAACGGTGTGGAGGGACAAGATTTCTTTCAATCAAGCGCACTACACAGTTCTATACAATTCCAGCTTGGTGGCTCCGTACATCGAGAAACATAAGAATGTTTTACGAGAAATAAACCCGGGCCAGCCCGAGTCCTTGATTACACGTCAACACATGAATACCTTCGGCAGTTGGTTGCAAAGACATCTCATTAATGACCCATCTGCGGTGGAGCAGCTGTACTTGTTGGCCAGGTTACCATCTTCAAACATATGTACATTCCAAGGGTACGAGATAAATGGGAATACATTTTACACGATCGACCAAGATAAGAAGAGCACCAACCAAAACAGCGGTGTCCGCTTCGATGCAACAGACGAGAATGGGCAGACCACCACATATTATGGATACATAGAGGAGATATGGGAACTTGACTATGGTCCCACTTTTAAGGTCCCTTTGTTTCGGTGCAAATGGGTGAAGCTCAGCGCTATACATATTGACGATAAGTACGGTATGATAACAGTGGATCCCAACAATCTTGCGTACCTGGACGATTTTGTCCTAGCCAGCGAGGTGGCTCAAGTTTTCTACGTGAAGGACATGTCTAGCAAATCAAGAAAAAGAAATCAACAAAAGAATACATCAATCGAGGAGCCAAAGCGCCACATAGTTCTTTCGGGGAAAAGAAACATCGTGGGAGTGGATGACAAGACAGACATGTCAGAAGATTATAATAAGTTTAAAGAAATTCCGCCCTTCACGGTGAAAATTGACCCAAGCATCTTGCTAAATGATGAAGATTCTCCATGGCTACGGCGTAGAAGATCACAACACTAGATGGCGATGTAATAATGTATTCTTCATATATAGTTCCCAAGACAATCTCTACATTTATGTAATAATGAAGATTAAACTGTGCTTGGCTTGTTGATCTGCTTGGCAAGGCGTATCGATGCTCCTTTTATAGGCACGGCACCGCTTCTACTTTGTCTTATTACTTCGACAGGCCGTCGTGCGCTACATGCTTTATCTCATCGAGCAGTGCGTCCACCCACGCGTCCTTATCCTGCCGACACCTTTAGTCGCGGTTGCAGCCACCAACCGTGACAAAAGGTTACCGACACATCCTTATCCTGCCGACAGCTTTAGTCGCGGTTGCAGCCACCAACCGTGACAAAAGGTTACCGACACATCCTTATTATCCTGCCGACATCTTTAGTCGCGGTTGCAGCCACCAACCGTGACAAAAGGCCCTCCTAGATAAGCCTCCCCCAGTCTTTTGTCGCGGTTTGAGCCTCCACCCGGGATGAAAGTTTCGCGCGCCACTTCGTTCCCGCCTATTTTCTTCCCGCATTCCCGCCATTTTCCACTATATATATGTAGGCTTGGACTCTCATATCTGCAAACCTCATCACTCTCTCCCATGGCTTCCATCGTATGTCTAACACCCCGGGAGGCGGAGGCGCTTTGCGCCTCGAACTACCCCTGCCCGCCCGGCTACCGCGTCCCGACCGGCTGGTTGCTGAGCGTCGGAGGCGTACCGGTCCCTCCTATCCCTGTAGGTGTGCCACGCGAGATGGCCATCACGAACCACTACTATTTCGAGCTCACGCCTGAGCAGCGGAGGAATCCCCAGTGGCATCCCGACTACAGCCCGACTTGGGACAGCTTCTTCATCAATCGGCGTGAGAGGGCGGTTGCCAGGTACGAGGAGGACGGCCCGCCTCCTTCGAACTTCAACGAGGCCGGCCGTCGGATGTGGTGGCGCGGCCGGACTCTCCAGAGCGTCCTGGCCTATCGTGGCCCCCGCCTGCGCTACCCTCAATCCCAGCCCACGCGTGGTCATCCGCCGAGGTTCGACAACCGCGACCCCGATGCTAGCGACGATGACGTCGGCGACTTTGATGACTACAGTGGCGACGTGTATAGGACTAGGCACGACTATGATTGAATGGCTCCAACATTCGAATCTAGCCATGTATCTTATTTTTCAGTTGAGCTCTGTACTTTAATTTCAGTTCAATCGTAATAAATTTCGTGTCAACCACTTTATTGAACAAAAACAACCGACAACGACTTTATAAACTAAATTTAAACTAATAGAACCGACAACGACTTTATTGAAATTACAATAAAATAGATAAATTACTAGTCTAGTCTCTACTCGTCGTCGGAGGTTGTCTCCGTCCAAAGGTCATCCCACCGAGGGTCGTTTTCGGTCCAAGTTGTATTCGAGTTCTCGAGCTCGAAGGCGGCGACGGCCCGACGGTTGCGCCTGTTGGACCTGCGTTGTGCCCTAAGGTTAGCAAAGAACGCGTCGGGGGACCGCGCCCTCCACTGGCGCATCAACTGCTCGTCGCGCTCGGCGATGGCGATCCTGCGCTGCACCTGGCGATGCCGGCGACGGTCCTCGTCGGTGACGAGGCACGGCGGTGGCGCGAGGAACTCCGCCTCCTCTAGCGATTCAACATCCGGAAAGTTGATGTCGTGCCCTGGCCGCCGAAAGCGCCACGCCGCCGCGTCGTAAGCGCGCGCCGCCTCCGGCGTGTTGTACGTGCCGAGGGTGAGGCGGAAGCCACCGGCGCGTATCTCGGCGGTGAACCTACCGCTCGGATGCACTCGAACGCCACGGAAACCGGACGCCCCTCGACGACATGGAGGCATCCCGGAGATGAATGAGCGGAGGCGGTGGCGACGTGTGGTTGCGCCCGCACTCGTCGCTCTATATAGCGCACGCGGGGCATGGCACGTGTTAGCGGTGGCTACACGTCGCACGCCGGCGTCGGCGGGGTGAGGCACGTGGCAGCGGTGGCTACACGTCGCACGCCGGCGTCGGCGGGGCGAGGCACGTGGAAGAGGTGGCGACACGTGGCACGGGGACGCGACACGAGTGGATATGATGCGAGATGCAAATAGTTATATGGATATCATATTCATGTTCATTGGATTTTTCTGATCAATTTTCATATATAAAACTTTTCTTTTTGAGTTACCATTTAAAAGTTATTGAAATAATAGTTTTTATTAAAAAAAACAGAAAAACAAAAAACAGAAAAAAAAAACAAAAATGTGCAGGCCTGATCCGGCGCATCCAACGGCTCCGGCCGTTTGAATCCAACGGCCGGAGCCGTTGGATGCGCTTCACGCGGATCGGCCGCCTCCCCCTCCCACCCCTTGTCGCGGGTCGAGCCACGGCCCGCGATAAAAGGACCCTTTTCGCGGGTGGGCACGACCCGTGATAAAAGGGGGCCTTTATCACGGGTCGTGCCACCACCACGATAAAAGGGGTTAGGTATAAATACCTAACCCGCGGGCGGAGCCCCCACCCGCGACACACGGAGGCCAACACTTAGCGAAATTCACGCCGCCAGGCTGCCGGATTTTGCCGTGCCGCCGTCGATCTGCCGCGCCGTCGCCGCCGTCGATCTCCTCTGCCGCGCCGTCGCCGCCGTAGGCCTCCTCGAGCTCCTCGCCGCGCGTGCCCTCTGCCGCCCGCGCTCTGCCGCCGTCGATTGCCGTGCCGCCCGCGCCGTCGATTGCCGCCGTGCCGCGCGCCCGCCGCCGCCGCGTGCCCGTGCCGCCCCGCCGCCGCGCCGCCGCGCCCCCTCCGCAGGTACAAGCCGCCGGCCATGTGCGCAGGCGCCGGCGCGGGCGCCCGGCCGGCCCTCTTTTTTTTTAATTTTTTTTTTCTTAGTTAGATAATTTGTATAATTAGTTAGTTCATTTTTGTAATTAGTTATTAGTTAGTTTATTTTTGTATATAGACATTTTAGTAATTAGTTATTAGTTAGATAATTAGTATGTAATTAGTTAGTTCATTTTTGTATATAGACATTTTAGTAATTAGTTATTAGTTAGATAATTAGTATGTAATTAGTTAGTTCATTTTTGTATATAGACATTTTAGTATGTAATTAGTTAGTTCATTTTTGTAAGTATTTTGTTGTAATTAGTTAGTTTATTTTTGTTGTAATTAGTTAGTTCAAATTTGTAGTTTAAATTTTGTAAGTATTTTGTTGTAATTAGTTAGTTTATTTTTGTTAAATGTAATTAGTTAGTTCAAATTTGTAGTTTAAATTTGATTAGTTAGTTCAAATTCGGATCGGCCGCCGACACACCCCTCTCGCAAACACCCGCCGACACACCCCTCTCGCAAACACACCCCTCTCGCAAACACCCGCCGAGACCCCTCTCGCAAACAACTGACGTCGACTCCCTCCCCCCTCGCAAAAACCCGTCGCCGACACCCTCCCCCTCTCGCAAACACGCGCCCTCTCCCGCTCGCAAACACGCGCCGACACCCCTCTCCCTCTCGCAAACACGCGCACTCTCCATCTCGCAAACACGCGCCGACACCCCTCTCCCTCTCGCAAACACGCGCCGCCGAGACCCTCTCCCTCTCGCAAACACGCGTCGCCGACACCCTCTCCCCCTCTCGCAAACACGTGTCGCCGATTAGGGTTAGGGTTTGGTTTGTGTTTGATTAGGGTTAGGGTTTGGTTTGTGTTTGAACATTTACTTATCGATTTAATTCTTTTGCAGAAACAATGGATCAATTCGAACGGGACTTGGAACAGGAAGACATATTCGAGGACATGATCCGCGATGGTACAGAAGCCGACCGAGCCGGCTCCGGTGATGGAGAAGCCGACGGCTCCGGTCATGGAGAACCCGACGGCTCCGGTCATGGAGAAGCCGACGGCTCCGGTGACGGAGAAGCCGACGGCTCCGGTGACGGAGAAGCCGACGACGGCTCCGGTGACGAGGTATTAATGGAATTCTATATGTACATATGTATTGAGGCATTAGTATAGAGGCATTAATGCAATTCTATATGTATTCTCTTAGGCCTCCGAAGATAAGATAGAGAAACGAGGCCCGGCAAAGAAGTTGACCAAGAAAGACCACTTCACAATTGAAGTTATATCACCGGAAGGCCAACCGGTGGCACCCGAGAATGTCGGAGTGAAGTTCAAAAATCAGTGCGGAGTTGTGGTTAGAGATCGTGTCCCGATCACTGTCAGAGAATGGAACAAGACGAAGAATGTGTCCGAAAATCAGGTTGCCGATAGGTACAAGGACACACTTTTCAGAGACCTCATGGCACATTTCACTTTGCCAGATTTGGGATCGGAGTCTGAGAATGCTAAGCAGCGAGAGCTAGTGAAGAAATGGGCTCTTAAGAAGATGGGCGAACTTTTCCGGGCGTATAAGAACCGGTTATGGAAAAATTATAAGAAAGACAAGAAGCCTCCAGTATTCGAGAACTACCTAGCGAAGCAGGAGCATAACTGGGAAGAATTTGTGAGGTACAAAGAATCAGAGGAGGCTGTGAACCTGTCAGCGAAAAACAAGAAGAATGCAAGCGAGAAGAAATATCACCATCATACGGGGCGAGGGGGCTACGGAAGAGCCATGCCTAAGTGGGATGCACAAGAGGCTGAGATGGAGCTGAACGGGATCACTCCAGAACCCACGCGAGAAGGATGGGACATAAGGGCTCGAAATTGGTTCCTCGCGCATGGCTGTGAGTATGACATGAAGACAGGGAACATTGTTGAAAGTGACACCAGGGTTAGGGTACCCAGGCAAAAATGGATTGAAGTGACGACAGATATAAAGGCGGGAAAACTAAAGTTTGCTCCCGATAGAGAGAAAGACTTGCTGACGCTTGTCCTCGGTAATCCTGAGAAGGGAGGACGAACAAGAGGCTTCGGCCCTAGTGTTCCGTGGTCGCTTGGGTTTCCGGCCGACGCGGAGACTTATAGAAGCCGAGCGAGAGCTAAACAACGCCAGCTGGAGGTGCAGAATGACCGGATGGCCGAGTTCCAACGCCGACTTGACCAGCAGCAGCGGGAGCTTCAGCAGCAGCAGCGGGAGATAAATGAACTAAAAGGACAGCGCCCGCCAGATAATACCGCTGAAATATCTCAGCGACGAGACAGCAGCGTGGCCGACTCGGAGGCCCCTCCTACACGGATGATGATAGATGCCGGTCCTGGCGACCCCTTGGATGGAATCAAGGAGACAACACCTTGTGATCTCCATGAGGTGTTCAGGAAGGTTTCTGTTAAGGTGGCGGTCGGCTATGTCTTACCGGCATTTGGACCTGAAGGTGAGCCGGCAACATGGCATGGCAATCCGATTCCAGCTGGCTATGCTCGTGTCGGGGTGGATTCAGTTGTCCCGCAGTGGGAGACATTGGAGCTCCATATCCCTGGAGGTGATGGGGGGCTTACACTCAGAGAGGTGCTGGGAGAAATCATTCTCTGGGAAAAGAAGAACATCAGGCTGCCAGGCTGGGTAGCACCTAGTACCGGTCGTCCCAGCAGGTCACCATCACCTCCTCCAGGTGATCGCAGGCCACCATCACCTCCTCCTACTGATCACATGTCGACACCATCACCCCGTGGGTACGACGTCGACCACGACATCGGTACTCCATCTCCATCTCCAGCGCCGCCGCCTCCGCCCACTAAGACTCGGAATGCACCCAGCCGGAAGCGTTTCAAGAGTCCTGTCCCCAAGAGGTCGCCCCTCCCAAAAGTACCAAAGGTTCCTCCCCCCGTCCTTGGGATCTTACTGTCGAGGAAAATGCGGCCGCTGTTGCGAAACACAACTATGATCATTTCCATAAGCCAAAACCTCCAGCGCCAGAGCCATACACAGAGAAGCAAATAGAATATGCTACTAGTTTTCTGAACACACCATCGCAGTATGAGTTACACGAGAAGAAGGATGACTATACACGCACTCTTGCGAAGGTTATTGACCAAAAGAAGGATGAAAAGGCTAAGGAGAAGGACATTGCTGGCACGAGCAAATCATCAGCTAGAAGTGCAGATGAGAAAAGGTCAAGTTCAACAAGTGCACCCCTCAAGGCCAAGCAAACGACAAAAGGCAAAAAGAGAAAGGAAGTTCCCCTCCTCGGTGCTCAGCCCAAACAATCGATCCCACCACTCAAAGTGTTTAATGTTCCCAAGGTGTACGAGGAACATGGTGGTGCTGTCAATATGGAAGAAGCTGCAACTCTAGCGGCTCAATGTGGAGTTACCGTGGACGAATTGTTTGGTGCCGCAGATGCTGCACTACCCACTGCTGATATAGCTCCTACATTTGTCTACGGGGAAGACTTGGTCAGCAGAGAGCAGCTGCATAAACTGCCAACACATATGCGGAATTTGCATCAGTGGTACCTTGATGCATGCAAGGAGAAAAAAATGTACATCGTGGCGAGTATACCATGGGAATATTACTACCGAAACGAGGAGATCCATATTGAGATGAATGAACTCTGGCAGTTATTCAATCTAGAAGCCCTCGACAAATCTCTCATGAGTTGCTATTGCTTGTAAGTTGTTAACTACATATAAGTTCATTTTCATTCAGTTCATGTTCGTTTTCATTGCATATATATACTCATTATATCTTATGGGTTCTCTTTTGCAGACTGAAGATCAGTGAGTGCAAAAGTAATAATATTATCAATGTTGGGTTTGTTGACCCAGATAAAATACATGTTGAAACGGTGAAGCATAAACGCGAAGAAACGGGGGGAAACCTACTAAGGTTTTTGGGGCAGCAATATTTCTGTGATTCAATATTGTTTCCTTACAACTACGAGTGAGAGTCTTAATGATCTTTTATGCACATTCAATTTTTCTTACTCGATGTTAAGTGTAATTCCTGACGTATATATGCATAACATGTGCAGCTTCCACTGGATTCTACTAGACATTCAACCTGATAAGGGAATAGTTGAAGTAAGAGACCCACTGAGTAGAGGCCTGGACGGGTTCCAGGACTTGCAGAAGTTGCTCCAAGTGTAATTTCCTTCATCGCCGCGCTTTATCTTTCGTGAGATATCAATTAATTATCCACTCATTCAATCATTCTTTTGCCTGGCAGGGCTTGGCAAGCTTTGAAGAATGTTCATAAGGACATTACCTTTGCAAAGAAGCTAACATTTACTCCTGTAGCGTGCCCCCAGCAGCCACAAGGGACGAATCTATGTGGATACTACGTTTGCGAGTCCATTCGCATGTTAACCACTGAGAAGCAGAACAGAAATAAATTCGACGTAAGCAATAACATTCACAACTTTATTTATTATCATCAATATTTCGTTATCAAGACTGATATAGTCATACTCATCTCATTTTCGTATATAGGTCGACTTCATGCGGGACAGACTCCAACCAAAGGAACACGCACTAGGAATCGCGGAGGAAGTGGCGGGACTTTTGGTTAGAGAAGTAATAAACAACAAAGGCTTGTTTAGTCCAGATAGTTGTTCTACCTCCAAATAGACGGTCGTTAGTACCGTTTGTCGATCGTGAGCTCCATGTATATATGTAGGGAACCTACGAATATGTGTAAGGGGAATCGACTTCTGCTTCCAATATTTGTTTGATCGATCTATATATATATATAATGAATGAATGTGTACAACTTCTAGTAGCGTACAAATATATGCAACTTTTATTTTCGAACGAAAAAAATGAAATAACAGGCGGTCGGTGGCGGGGGGAGGGGTGCTGCACCCCTCAAACCCTAAAGCAGAAGCGTTGTGCGCGCGCCACGTAGAAGGCCTTTTGTCGCGGGTGGTAATACCGCCCGCGACAAAAGGGCCTGTGCCCTGCGCGCCCGCGGCTGCCACGTGGTGGACCTTATGTCGCGGGTCGTAAGTGACCCGGGATAAAAGGCCACCCTTTTATCGCGCCTTGCTTGTCGCGGCTGGCCGCCCGCGACAAAAGGCCCTAACCACCCGGATCAAAAGGCCTGTTTTCCACTAGTGACCCTTCGGAAATCAATAGAATTTAGATGTCATTAGGTTAAAAATTAAATATATGTTGTGAAAGTCAATGAAAGGCAAACAAAAGGATCGCGTTCTATATGAATACCCAGTTCCTCACTACGGGGAGAAAAGGCCGTTGCCGTGCGGCACTTTGCACGACAAAGGCTGCTATATGCACGGCAAAGGCTTTGTCGTGCGTGCACGCACGGCAAAGGCTGCCCGGCAAAGAGACCGACGGCAAAACCAACGTTGCCGTGCGCGTCGCCGATCTGCACGGTAAAGTCCATTGCCGTGCGTCCTTGTCTTTGTCGTGCGTGTGATGCATTGCCGTGCGGCGCCTCCTTTGCCGTACGTGGCAATGTTGCCGTGCGTGAACTCTGTGCCGTGTCGTTGGCTTTGCTGTGCGGCAGCAAGCCAGCCCGCACGGCAAAGACAGTTCCAGCAGACCCCCTCGGAGCTCCCAGGCGCACAGGTGAGCGCCACGTGGCCCCTTTGCCGTGCGTGTGCACACGGCAAAGTGACCAAAAATCTGATATATGTGGGGGATGAATGGAGAGTAATTTTGTATTGCACATTGTCTTAAGTAACACTAATAAATAGTCATCAAAAAGTAAAACTAATAAAAAATATAAGTATTAGATGAAATAAAATAGAAAGAAAAACAAATCAAATGAATGATGGCGCACGGCAAAGAAGGAATCGCACGGCAAAGGCGGCTTTGCCGTGCACTTTGCCTGGCCTCACGGCAAAGGGAGACCCACGGCAACGTCATAGTCCCTTTGCCGAGCATGTTTTCTTTGCCGTGTGGCTCTTATGCTCTTTGTCGTGCTTGCTTCTTTGTCGTGCGCTTTCGAGGGACTTTGCCGTGCGATGATACTTTGTCGTGCGGCGCTGCTAACTTTGCCGTGCACCGACTCTTTGCCGTGCGCCACTCTAATACTTTGTCGTGCTTTTCTTCTTTGCCGTGCATACAACTCGCGGCGCACGGCAAAAATTTCTTTGCCGTGCAGCGCTCACGGCAATGATGTGCTGCACGGCAACGCCTGTTTTTCCCGTAGTGCCTTGTGAAAATAGCCATTCGTTTTTGAGGAATCACATGAGGCATCTCTTGGTTTGCTACGGTTTATCTACCCCATGAAAACAAAAGTCTCCAAAATATGGAGTGCCCTTCTGCTTTTACTATCTTTTACAAAGCAAGATACTCCAAGCTACATGCCTACATATATTGAATCGGTGGACAACGGCGATGTCACAGCTAAACTGAAATCAGTTTGTCGTACTCATATCTCAACAAAAATCAGTTGTTCTTATTATAATCGCAATTGAAATCAGTCGATCTGTTCACACATCTCATTGCATAAACCTGAAACTGCAACACTCGAGCCAAGACAACAGCAAAGCCAAAATTGCAGTATATTTTCCAAGAACCCGTCTTCAGTTAGATCAATGGACAAGCTACTGTAAATTTGAAAATAAATTTCAGTATACTTGTCATCCGTATCAGTAATTCCTGGCATCCATGGATATCCAGTAGGCCAATACCATGTGTACATCATCTCAAGCACCATGTACTCACTCTTGCAATCCAGTCCAAGCTCTACATCTGAAGCCACGGAACAGAACAACATCCCAAAGGATGCCGCGGCAAAGCGGTTATCTTCCATCTGTCTCCATGTAGTGTACTGGCACACCATCACTAATTGGATCCTTTGGTCGCCAACGTGGGGCTGTCGTCTCTCCGGAAGGTAAAATCTATACCAGGGGTATAAGATGGTAGTGGTACAAGGGAACAGTAAGATCGCGTCTATGTAAAAAATCCAGCTATTGAGATGGGCTCTCCACGCGAGCACGCCCGAAGATTGGAGACCATGGGCCGCCACGACCAGATACCGCCGACTCTCTCTCCCCTTCTCGCTGGACTCCGCAGTGACCTGTCCCGCCGCTACACGAATGGCTCGCTGCGCCGATGGCCGCGGCGTACACCGACGGCCAAATGTCGGGGCCGTCGGCGTACGTCCGGTCCAGGGCAGCGGCCCAACGAACCCCTCGGCGTATGAACACCCTCGGCGTAGAGCGTGATACGCCGACGGCCACCCTCGGCGTACCCAAGGCCGTCGGCGTAGCACATGCATGTGCTCCGGTCCAGCTTCGGCCGTGACGGCTCGCTCACGGCGTCAGAGAGGCACCGAGGGCCACCCTCGGCATAGGGAATCACCCACCTATGCCGACGGCCACCCTCGGCATACATTTTTTTTCCTTTTTTCTTCTCTCTCATTTACTTTATATTATGTTTGTATTATTTATGTACTAGTATGAATTATGTAAAAATAGTTCTTTTTTAAAAGGAAAAAATGGTAGATGGCATATGTAGATCCCATGAGTGACGCCCTTCGCAGACGGGTCGACGAGAGCCAGTAGGCCCAACATCTGCTATCGATGTACATATGTCCTAAAACAAAGGGAAAAAGTCCATTGCTAACCCTAACCCAAGGGGTAGATTTGCGGGGTCCCTGCCCTAGGGTTTCCCTAGATACAAACCACCGGAGCGTCGAAATCGGTGGAAACTCCTGCTACGGCTCATCCGGGGCCTATTTTATTCCAAACCTATGGTTTCTATGTGCATATGTCCTAAACAAAGCAAATAAAATAAAAAAAATCCATTGGTAAACCCTCGCACGGAGAAAGCTATAGGGGTAGAGCTGCAGGGTCCCTGCCCTAGGGTTTCCGAAGATACAGATCACCGGAGCGTCGGAATCGCTGGAAAACTTGCATTTGTCCCTAACATATGCCTACAACTGTGATGTAAGGTTTTTCTAACCTTGCATGTACCCGGCGTTGATGATTTCCGCATACATGGGCTAGCAATTGGCAAAATACATGATCTGTATGTCGAAACTCCTGCTACGGCTCATCCGGAGCCTATTTTATTTCAAACCTATGGTTTCCATGTGCATATGTCCTAAACAAAGCAAAGCAAATAAAAAATCCATTGGTAAATCCTCGCACTGAGAAAACTGTAGGGGTAGATCTGTATGTCCCGGCCCTAGTCGGGGTACAGGGCGAGGCCGAGTCGATGGTACTGGCGCTTGATGTCCTTGTGCGTGACGCCGTCACCGCGGTTCATCTGCCAGATAAGGGTGTCTACGCTCACTAGTGGAAAACAGGCCTTTTGATCCGGGTGGTTAGGGCCTTTTGTCGCGGGCGGCCAGCCGCGACAAGCAAGGCGCGATAAAAGGGTGGCCTTTTATCCCGGGTCACTTACGACCCGCGACATAAGGTCCACCACGTGGCAGCCGCGGGGCGCGCAGGCACAGGCCCTTTTGTCGCGGGCGGTATTACCACCCGCGACAAAAGGCCTCTACGTGGCGCGCGCACAACGCTTCTGCTTTAGGGTTTGAGGGGTGCAGCACCCCTCCCCCCCGCCACCGACCGCCTGTTATTTCATTTTTTTCGTTCGAAAATAAAAGTTGCATATATTTGTACGCTACTAGAAGTTGTACACATTCATTCATTATATATATATATAGATCGATCAAACAAATATTGGAAGCAGAAGTCGATTCCCCTTACACATATTCGTAGGTTCCCTACATATATACATGGAGCTCACGATCGACAAACGGTACTAACGACCGTCTATTTGGAGGTAGAACAACTATCTGGACTAAACAAGCCTTTGTTGTTTATTACTTCTCTAACCAAAAGTCCCGCCACTTCCTCCGCGATTCCTAGTGCGTGTTCCTTTGGTTGGAGTCTGTCCCGCATGAAGTCGACCTATATACGAAAATGAGATGAGTATGACTATATCAGTCTTGATAACGAAATATTGATGATAATAAATAAAGTTGTGAATGTTATTGCTTACGTCGAATTTATTTCTGTTCTGCTTCTCAGTGGTTAACATGCGAATGGACTCGCAAACGTAGTATCCACATAGATTCGTCCCTTGTGGCTGCTGGGGGCACGCTACAGGAGTAAATGTTAGCTTCTTTGCAAAGGTAATGTCCTTATGAACATTCTTCAAAGCTTGCCAAGCCCTGCCAGGCAAAAGAATGATTGAATGAGTGGATAATTAATTGATATCTCACGAAAGATAAAGCGCGGCGATGAAGGAAATTACACTTGGAGCAACTTCTGCAAGTCCGGAACCCGTCCAGGCCTCTACTCAGTGGGTCTCTTACTTCAACTATTCCCTTATCAGGTTGAATGTCTAGTAGAATCCAGTGGAAGCTGCACATGTTATGCATATATACGTCAGGAATTACACTTAACATCGAGTAAGAAAAATTGAATGTGCATAAAAGATCATTAAGACTCTCACTCGTAGTTGTAAGGAAACAATATTGAATCACAGAAATATTGCTGCCCCAAAAACCTTAGTAGGTTTCCCCCCGTTTCTTCGCGTTTATGCTTCACCGTTTCAACATGTATTTTATCTGGGTCAACAAACCCAACATTGATAATATTATTACTTTTGCACTCACTGATCTTCAGTCTGCAAAAGAGAACCCATAAGATATAATGAGTATATATATGCAATGAAAACGAACATGAACTGAATGAAAATGAACTTATATGTAGTTAACAACTTACAAGCAATAGCAACTCATGAGAGATTTGTCGAGGGCTTCTAGATTGAATAACTGCCAGAGTTCATTCATCTCAATATGGATCTCCTCGTTTCGGTAGTAATATTCCCATGGTATACTCGCCACGATGTACATTTTTTTCTCCTTGCATGCATCAAGGTACCACTGATGCAAATTCCGCATATGTGTTGGCAGTTTATGCAGCTGCTCTCTGCTGACCAAGTCTTCCCCGTAGACAAATGTAGGAGCTATATCAGCAGTGGGTAGTGCAGCATCTGCGGCACCAAACAATTCGTCCACGGTAACTCCACATTGAGCCGCTAGAGTTGCAGCTTCTTCCATATTGACAGCACCACCATGTTCCTCGTACACCTTGGGAACATTAAACACTTTGAGTGGTGGGATCGATTGTTTGGGCTGAGCACCGAGGAGGGGAACTTCCTTTCTCTTTTTGCCTTTTGTCGTTTGCTTGGCCTTGAGGGGTGCACTTGTTGAACTTGACCTTTTCTCATCTGCACTTCTAGCTGATGATTTGCTCGTGCCAGCAATGTCCTTCTCCTTAGCCTTTTCATCCTTCTTTTGGTCAATAACCTTCGCAAGAGTGCGTGTATAGTCATCCTTCTTCTCGTGTAACTCATACTGCGATGGTGTGTTCAGAAAACTAGTAGCATATTCTATTTGCTTCTCTGTGTATGGCTCTGGCGCTGGAGGTTTTGGCTTATGGAAATGATCATAGTTGTGTTTCGCAACAGCGGCCGCATTTTCCTCGACAGTAAGATCCCAAGGACGGGGGGGAGGAACCTTTGGTACTTTTGGGAGGGGCGACCTCTTGGGGACAGGACTCTTGAAACGCTTCCGGCTGGGTGCATTCCGAGTCTTAGTGGGCGGAGGCGGCGGCGCTGGAGATGGAGATGGAGTACCGATGTCGTGGTCGACGTCGTACCCACGGGGTGATGGTGTCGACATGTGATCAGTAGGAGGAGGTGATGGTGGCCTGCGATCACCTGGAGGAGGTGATGGTGACCTGCTGGGACGACCGGTACTAGGTGCTACCCAGCCTGGCAGCCTGATGTTCTTCTTTTCCCAGAGAATGATTTCTCCCAGCACCTCTCTGAGTGTAAGCCCCCCATCACCTCCAGGGATATGGAGCTCCAATGTCTCCCACTGCGGGACAACTGAATCCACCCCGACACGAGCATAGCCAGCTGGAATCGGATTGCCATGCCATGTTGCCGGCTCACCTTCAGGTCCAAATGCCGGTAAGACATAGCCGACCGCCACCTTAACAGAAACCTTCCTGAACACCTCATGGAGATCACAAGGTGTTGTCTCCTTGATTCCATCCAAGGGGTCGCCAGGACCGGCATCTATCATCATCCGTGTAGGAGGGGCCTCCGAGTCGGCCACGCTGCTGTCTCGTCGCTGAGATATTTCAGCGGTATTATCTGGCGGGCGCTGTCCTTTTAGTTCATTTATCTCCCGCTGCTGCTGCTGAAGCTCCCGCTGCTGCTGGTCAAGTCGGCGTTGGAACTCGGCCATCCGGTCATTCTGCACCTCCAGCTGGCGTTGTTTAGCTCTCGCTCGGCTTCTATAAGTCTCCGCGTCGGCCGGAAACCCAAGCGACCACGGAACACTAGGGCCGAAGCCTCTTGTTCGTCCTCCCTTCTCAGGATTACCGAGGACAAGCGTCAGCAAGTCTTTCTCTCTATCGGGAGCAAACTTTAGTTTTCCCGCCTTTATATCTGTCGTCACTTCAATCCATTTTTGCCTGGGTACCCTAACCCTGGTGTCACTTTCAACAATGTTCCCTGTCTTCATGTCATACTCACAGCCATGCGCGAGGAACCAATTTCGAGCCCTTATGTCCCATCCTTCTCGCGTGGGTTCTGGAGTGATCCCGTTCAGCTCCATCTCAGCCTCTTGTGCATCCCACTTAGGCATGGCTCTTCCGTAGCCCCCTCGCCCCGTATGATGGTGATATTTCTTCTCGCTTGCATTCTTCTTGTTTTTCGCTGACAGGTTCACAGCCTCCTCTGATTCTTTGTACCTCACAAATTCTTCCCAGTTATGCTCCTGCTTCGCTAGGTAGTTCTCGAATGGAGGCTTCTTGTCTTTCTTATAATTTTTCCATAACCGGTTCTTATACGCCCGGAAAAGTTCGCCCATCTTCTTAAGAGCCCATTTCTTCACTAGCTCTCGCTGCTTAGCATTCTCAGACTCCGATCCCAAATCTGGCAAAGTGAAATGTGCCATGAGGTCTCTGAAAAGTGTGTCCTTGTACCTATCGGCAACCTGATTTTCGGACACATTCTTCGTCTTGTTCCATTCTCTGACAGTGATCGGGACACGATCTCTAACCACAACTCCGCACTGATTTTTGAACTTCACTCCGACATTCTCGGGTGCCACCGGTTGGCCTTCCGGTGATATAACTTCAATTGTGAAGTGGTCTTTCTTGGTCAACTTCTTTGCCGGGCCTCGTTTCTCTATCTTATCTTCGGAGGCCTAAGAGAATACATATAGAATTGCATTAATGCCTCTATACTAATGCCTCAATACATATGTACATATAGAATTCCATTAATACCTCGTCACCGGAGCCGTCGTCGCTTCTCCGTCACCGGAGCCGTCGGCTTCTCCGTCACCGGAGCCGTCGGCTTCTCCATGACCGGAGCCGTCGGGTTCTCCATGACCGGAGCCGTCGGCTTCTCCATCACCGGAGCCGGCTCGGTCGGCTTCTGTACCATCGCGGATCATGTCCTCGAATATGTCTTCCTGTTCCAAGTCCCGTTCGAATTGATCCATTGTTTCTGCAAAAGAATTAAATCGATAAGTAAATGTTCAAACACAAACCAAACCCTAACCCTAATCAAACACAAACCAAACCCTAACCCTAATCGGCGACACGTGTTTGCGAGAGGGAGAGGGTGTCGGCGACGCGTGTTTGCGAGAGGGAGAGGGTCTCGGCGGCGCGTGTTTGCGAGAGGGAGAGGGGTGTCGGCGCGTGTTTGCGAGATGGAGAGTGCGCGTGTTTGCGAGAGGGAGAGGGGTGTCGGCGCGTGTTTGCGAGCGGGAGAGGGCGCGTGTTTGCGAGAGGGAGGGTGTCGGCGACGGGTTTTTGCGAGGGGGGAGGGAGTCGACGTCAGTTGTTTGCGAGAGGGGTCTCGGCGGGTGTTTGCGAGAGGGGTGTGTTTGCGAGAGGGGTGTGTCGGCGGGTGTTTGCGAGAGGGGTGTGTCGGCGGCCGATCCGAATTTGAACTAACTAATCAAATTTAAACTACAAATTTGAACTAACTAATTACATTTAACAAAAATAAACTAACTAATTACAACAAAATACTTACAAAATTTAAACTACAAATTTGAACTAACTAATTACAACAAAAATAAACTAACTAATTACAACAAAATACTTACAAAAATGAACTAACTAATTACATACTAAAATGTCTATATACAAAAATGAACTAACTAATTACATACTAATTATCTAACTAATAACTAATTACTAAAATGTCTATATACAAAAATGAACTAACTAATTACATACTAATTATCTAACTAATAACTAATTACTAAAATGTCTATATACAAAAATAAACTAACTAATAACTAATTACAAAAATGAACTAACTAATTATACAAATTATCTAACTAAGAAAAAAAAAATTAAAAAAAAAGAGGGCCGGCCGGGGGCGCCCGCGCCGGCGCCTGCGCACATGGCCGGCGGCTTGTACCTGCGGAGGGGGCGCGGCGGCGCGGCGGCGGGGCCGGCACGGGCACAGGGCGGCGGCGGCGGGCGCGCGGCACGGCGGCAATCGACGGCGCGGGCGGCACGCGCGGCGGCAATCGACGGCGGCAGAGGGCGCGGGCGGCAGAGGGCACGCGCGGCAGAGGGAGCTCGAGGAGGCCTACGGCGGCGACGGCGCGGCAGAGGAGATCGACGGCGGCGACGGCGCGGCAGATCGACGGCGGCACGGCAAAATCCGGCAGCCTGGCGGCGTGAATTTCGCTAAGTGTTGGCCTCCGTGTGTCGCGGGTGGGGGCTCCGCCCGCGGGGTTAGGTATTTATACCTAACCCCTTTTGTCGCGGGTGGTGGCACGACCCGTGATAAAAGGCCCCTTTTATCACGGGTCGTGCCACCACCCGCGATTTTCGCGGGCCGTGGCTCGACCCGCGACAAAAGGGGGTGGGAGGGGGCCGATCCGCGTGAAGCGCATCCAACGGCTCCAGGCCGTTGGATTCAAACGGCCGGAGCCGTTGGATGCGCTTCACGCTCCCGCAACAGTTTTTGTTTTTCTGTTTTTTTCTGTTTTTTGTTTTTCTGTTTTTTTTTAATAAAAACTATTATTTCAATAACTTTTAAATGGTAACTCAAAAAGAAAAGTTTTATATATGAAAATTGATCAGAAAAATCCAATGAACATGAATATGATATCCATATAACTATTTGCATCTCGCATCATATCCACTCGTGTCGCGTCCCCGTGCCACGTGTCGCCACCTCTTCCACGTGCCTCGCCCCGCCGACGCCGGCCGACGTGTAGCCACCGCTGCCACGTGCCTCACCCCGCCGACGCCGGCGTGCGACGTGTAGCCACCGCTAACACGTGCCATGCCCCGCGTGCGCTATATAGAGCGACGAGTGCGGGCGCAACCACACGTCGCCACCGCCTCCGCTCATTCATCTCCGGGATGCCTCCATGTCGTCGAGGGGCGTCCGGTTTCCGTGGCGTTCGAGTGCATCCGAGCGGTAGGTTCACCGCCGAGATACGCGCGGTGGCTTCCGCCTCACCCTCGGCACGTACAACACGCCGAGGAGGCGGCGCGCGCTACGACGCGGCGTGGCGCGGCGGCCAGGGCACGACATCAACTTTCCGGATGTTGAATCGCTAGAGGAGGCGGAGTTCCGCGCCGCCGTGCCTCGTCACCGACGAGGACCGTCGCCGGCATCGCCAGGTGCAGCGCAGGATCGCCATCGCCGAGCGCGACGAGCGCTTGATGCGCCGGGAGGGCGCGGTCCCCCGACGCGTTCTTTGCTAACCTTAGGGCACAACGTAGGTCCAACAGGCGCAACCGTCGGGTCGCCGCCTTCGAGCTCGAGAACTCGAATACAACTTGGACCGAAAACGACCCTCGGTGGGATGACCTTTGGACGGAGACAACCTCCGACGACGAGTAGAGACTAGACTAGTAATTTATCTATTTTATTGTAATTTCAATAAAGTCGTTGTCGGTTCTATTAGTTTAAATTTAGTTTATAAAGTCGTTGTCGGTTGTTTTTGTTCAATAAAGTGGTTGACACGAAATTTATTACGATTGAACTGAAATTAAAGTACAGAGCTCAACTGAAAAATAAGATACATGGCTAGATTCGAATGTTGGAGCCATTCAATCATAGTCGTGCCTAGTCCTATACACGTCGCCACTGTAGTCATCAAAGTCGCCGACGTCATCGTCGCTAGCATCGGGGTCGCGGTTGTCGAACCTCGGCGGATGACCACGCGTGGGCTGGGATTGAGGGTAGCGCAGGCGGGGGCCACGATAGGCCAGGACGCTCTGAGAGTCCGCCGCGCCACCACATCCGACGGCCGGCCTCGTTGAAGTTCGAAGGAGGCGGGCCGTCCTCCTCGTACCTGGCAACCGCCCTCTCACGCCGATTGATGAAGAAGCTGTCCCAAGTCGGGCTGTAGTCGGGATGCCACTGGGGATTCCTCCGCTGCTCAGGCGTGAGCTCGAAATAGTAGTGGTTCGTGATGGCCATCTCGCGTGGCACACCTACAGGGATAGGAGGGACCGGTACGCCTCCGACGCTCGCAACCAGCCGGTCGGGACGCGGTAGCCGGGCGGGCAGGGGTAGTTCGAGGCGCAAAGCGCCTCCGCCTCCCGGGTGTTAGACATACGATGGAAGCCATGGGAGAGAGTGATGAGGTTTGCAGATATGAGAGTCCAAGCCTACATATATATAGTGGAAAATGGCGGGAATGCGGGAAGAAAATAGGCGGGAACGAAGTGGCGCGCGAAACTTTCATCCCGGGTGGAGGCTCAAACCGCGACAAAAGACTGGGGGAGGCTTATCTAGGAGGGCCTTTTGTCACGGTTGGTGGCTGCAACCGCGACTAAAGATGTCGGCAGGATAATAAGGATGTGTCGGTAACCTTTTGTCACGGTTGGTGGCTGCAACCGCGACTAAAGCTGTCGGCAGGATAAGGATGTGTCGGTAACCTTTTGTCACGGTTGGTGGCTGCAACCGCGACTAAAGGTGTCGGCAGGATAAGGACGCGTGGGTGGACGCACTGCTCGATGAGATAAAGCATGTAGCGACGCCTGTCGAATAAGACAAAGTAGAAGCGGTGCCGTGCCTATAAAAGGAGCATCGATACGCCTTGCCAAGCAGATCAACAAGCCAAGCACAGTTTAATCTTCATTTACATAAATGTAGAGATTGTCTTGGGAACTATATATGAAGAATACATTATTACATCGCCATCTAGTGTTGTGATCTTCTACGCCGTAGCCATGGAGAATCTTCATCATTTAGCAAGATGCTTGGGTCAATTTTCACCGTGAAGGGCGGAATTTCTTTAAACTTATTATAATCTTCTGACATGTCTGTCTTGTCATCCACTCCCACGATGTTTCTTTTCCCCGAAAGAACTATGTGGCGCTTTGGCTCCTCGATTGATGTATTCTTTTGTTGATTTCTTTTTCTTGATTTGCTAGACATGTCCTTCACGTAGAAAACTTGAGCCACCTCGCTGGCTAGGACAAAAGGCTCGTCCAGGTACGCAAGATTGTTGGGATCCACTGTTATCATACCGTACTTATCGTCAATATGTATAGCGCTGAGCTTCACCCATTTGCACCGAAACAAAGGGACCTTAAAAGTGGGACCATAGTCAAGTTCCCATATCTCCTCTATGTATCCATAATATGTGGTGGTCTGCCCATTCTCGTCTTTGCATCGAAGCGGACACCGCTGTTTTGGTTGGTGCTCTTCTTATCTTGGTCGATCGTGTAAAATGTATTCCCATTTATCTCGTACCCTTGGAATGTACATATGTTTGAAGATGGTAACCTGGCCAACAAGTACAGCTGCTCCACCGCAGATGGGTCATTAATGAGATGTCTTTGCAACCAACTGCCGAAGGTATTCATGTGTTGACGTGTAATCAAGGACTCGGGCTGGCCCGGGTTTATTTCTCGTAAAACATTCTTATGTTTCTCGATGTACGGAGCCACCAAGCTGGAATTGTATAGAACTGTGTAGTGCGCTTGATTGAAAGAAATCTTGTCCCTCCACACCGTTGCTTTCCTTCCTAGTGTGCCTTTTCCAGTCAGCCTCCCCTCATACCGAGATTCAGGAACACCAATCGGCTTAAGGTCGGAAGAAAGTCAACACAAAACTCAATGACCTCCTCAGTTCCGTAGCCCTTTGAGATACTTCCTTCCGGCCTAGCTCGGTTATGAACATATTTCTTTAAGACTCCCATGAACCTCTCGAAGGGGAACATATTGTGTAGAAATACAGGACCGAGAATTCTAATCTCTTCAACTAGGTGAACGAGGAGGTGCGTCATAATATTGAAGAAGGATGGTGGGAACAACAACTCGAAAGACAAGACATTGGACCACATCTTCCTGTAATCCTGACAAAGTTTCTGGATCCATTACCTTGAGAAATTGCGTTGAGGAATGCACATATCTTCACAATGGCTAGTCGAACATTTTCTGGTAGAAGTCCCCTCAATGCAATCGGAAGCAATTGTGTCATAAGCACGTGACAGTCATGGGACTTCAGGTTCTGGAATTTTTCTCCTTCATATTTACTATCCCCTTTATATTCGACGAGAAACCAGACGGAACCTTGATACTGAATAGGGCTTCAAAAAGATCTCCTTCTCTTGTTTGGTAAGAGCATAGCTGGCAGGCCCTACAAACTGCCCTGGATGATTGCCGTTTCGTCCTTTATGAAGTTCCTGGTCCTCCCGTGCTTCGTTGTATCTTTTGTCTTTCCATACACGCCCAGAAAACCTAGAATATTCACACAAATATTCTTGGTCAGGTGCATCACGTCGATTGCAGAGCGGACTTCCAGGACTTTCCAATATTCTAGCTCCCAAAATAGATTTCTTCTTCCACATGGGCGCGTGTCCGTCATCGTCTTTCGGAACAGGTCGACTGCCTGGACCCTTTCCAAAGATAACATTTAAATCCTTGACCATGTCAAATATATCAGCACCACTACGGGGGACAGGCTTCGGCCGTCTGCCTCGCCATCGAAATGCTTGCCTTTTTCCTTAAGGGATGCTTGCGCGGAAGGAAACGACGATTGAACGGGTACACAACTTTTCTGCTTTTTCCCAAATATTTACTTTCAGTCTCATCTAAACAGTGTGTGCATGCATTGTATCCTTTGTTCGTCTGTCCTGAAATGTTACTGAGAGCAGGCCAATCATTGATGGTTACGAATAGCAACGCTCGTAGGTCAAATTCTTGCTCCGTGTGCTCATCCCACACACGTACACCTGGTTTGGCCCACAACTCCAAAAGTTCATCGACTAATGGCCTTAGGTACACATCAATGTCGTTGCCCGGTTGCTTTGGGCCTTGGATAAGCACTGGCATCATAATGAACTTCCGCTTCATGCACAACCAAGGAGGAAGGTTGTAGATACATAGAGTCACGGGCCAGGTGCTGTGACTGCAGCTCTGCTCCCCAAAAGGATTCATGCCATCTGTACTTAGACCAAAGTATAAGTTCCTTGCCTCACCTGCAAAATCCGGGAACTCTCTCCCGATGTTTCTCCACTGCCGACCATCAGCGGGGTGCCTCAACATCGCGTCTTTCTTACGTTCTTCCATGTGCCATCGCAACAACTTGGCATGCTCTTTGTTTCTGAACAAACGTTTCAACCGTGGTATTATTGGAGCATACCACATCACCTTCGCAGGAACCCTCTTCCCGGGTGGCTCGCCCTCAACATCACCAGGGTCATCTTTTCTGATCTTATACCGCAATGCACCACATATCGGGCATTTATTCAAATTCTCGTACTTCTCCGCGGTAGAGGATACAGTCATTAATGCATGCATGTATCTTCTGCACATCTAATCCTAGAGGGCAGACAAGCTTCTTTGCTTCATATGTACTGACGGGCAATTCATTATTTCTTGGAAACAGCTTCTTTAATATTATCATCAATTTCTCAAATCCCGAGTCAGTCACACCCCGCCTTCCATTTCAGCAATTCCAATATGCTACCCAGCTTTCTATGCCCATCTTCACAACCTGGGTACAACAATTTGTGGTGGTCCTCTAACATCTTGTCGAACTGCAACCTCTCCTTATCCGTGTCACAGTCTCTTCTTGCATCAGAAATGGCCCGACGAAGATCATCATCAACAGGATCATCTGATGCCTGTTCTTCACCTCCTTCTTCTTCATTGTCGTCCATTGCGGTATCAAAGCATTCAGAGAACATAGATCGATAATACTTCTCATCATTATCTTCTTCCTCATCGCCGTCTTCCATCATAACCCCTTCTTCTCCGTGCTTGGTCCAAACATTATAACTGGACATGAACCCAAACCGAAGCAGGTGGCTCTTAATATCTCTTGAGCAAGAGTAATCCTTCTCGTTCTTACATTTTAGACATGGACAGCACATAAAACCTTGCTTCGACTTGTTGGCCTCGGCCACAAGCAAGAAAGAATTCACGCCCTCTCTGAAAGCGGGAGCACATCGGTTACCGTACATCCATGGATGACTCATCTGCATCATAAGCACAATTATATATGTATCAGATGCAATCACCTTGCTAAAATTAGTATTGTACGGACTATGCATATATATATAGTCAAGAAAATAGTTGCTAACCTTTTTGGATCAAAAAGAGGAGAAATCTTATCAAATAAACCAAGTGGCATCCCTCTCACAAGCATTCCATCAAACACCTCTTGTGCACATGTAGAAAAAATGAGCTAGCATACACCTCCACCTTCACCACCAAGGAAAAAATGAGGTGGGGGGGTGGCGCTTCTATATATAGGACATTTTGTCGCGGGCCGTATTACGACCCGCGACAAAAGGGGTGGCCACGTCGCTCCTACCCCTTTTGTCGCGGGTCGTAATACGGCCCGCGACAAAGCCGCGACAAAAGCCTCCGCGCGCTCCACATGGTTTCGGGGCGACGTGGCCAGGCCATTTGTCGCGGGTGCAGGCGCGCCCGCGACAAAAGGCTCCCACGGAAGCCCTGTTTTCCACTAGTGGCTGAGGACGATGTACCAGTTCCTACCGGTGGCGCGGGACATGGCCGCGGCGGCGTGACCACGTAAGCGGGGAAGGAGTGCGCGGGGCCTGGGAGGGGCGTCCGACAGCGACTCTGGTCTTCCTGGCTACCCGGATCGCTCCGGCGACGTCGCCGGGCAGGAAACACTGACCGCTTCCGCGACATGTTCCTCGCAGCTGGCGGCGTCAATTGATGGAATCGTAGCAGCTAGAGGAAAGTCGGGGCTGCTTATATCGAGGCAATGCGATCTGATTTCGCAAAGATGTCCTCTTCTTGTCAAAACGTCTGGCAGAGTTCTGTTGGGCCTCGGCCCATCTGTTCGCGGGATGAAGTGCACATACAACACATGTACCAACGACGGATCCCAACATGATAGTAAAAGATAGTAAAGATATGCGTTACAGAAATATTTTTGTGGAGAATGCACTTTTAGGTGCGCCACAGAATATATTCCTACCTATAAGGGTTTTTCTAGTAGTGTACGGAGAGCAAGAGCGACAGATTCGCTCGTCGATGGGCACGACTTTGCTATCCTGATAGGTGAGGTAGAACGGAAAGATAGCCTTGTCGAAAACTGCCTCTTGGGGAAATGCCAATCTTACGGGACAAGCTCTCCCCAAAGGAATGGCCGTGTCCTCAGCTCGACGTAGGTGGCACCATGGAAACCGAGTGCGATCTTGAAGTGAGAGAACGTGACGTAACTCTTAGAGTTGTCGTTCTTTGACACTACATCGATGAAGTCCGATAAGTTACGGATGATGTCGTCGTATGGTGTGTAGATAAGTCGCCTGAGGTGTGCGTCTGGGTCGCTCATTTGCATGTACATTTTCCCAGGATGGGAGATGGTGAAGATATTGCCACCGTTGTGGCGCCGCAACAACGATGCCGGACGATCACAAGCATCCACACCCACAAGGGGCTTCTGCCTATGGTGCAGGATGAACCGCATCGTCCTCCAATTTCTGTAGAGACGACCTGCTCATGGCGCAGGCATCACTTCTTTCTCCAGCGAAGATAAGTCTGTGGAGTTTGGTGGCTACCTATAACTCATTCATTTTGACCCGTTATAAAGCTATGCACAAGTCAAGGGGGCCATTGCCCTCCCCCCTACCCCCACCCCCAAACCTGTAACAGCGTGTTTGGTAATACTAGGGAAAGGGAATAGGAATTAAATGGAGGGAAGTTGCCCGGAGTTTAGACAAGGGAATTGGATTTGTATTCTCATTCCTTTGTTTGGTCCGGGATGAGAATTGTAGTAGGAATTAGATAGCGCTTTGTCTATTTAGGCCCACAAATAAAAAGCTGCCGATCATAGGATGTGAAGAACGAACAGATAGAGCGTTTTCCTTTTGCCAATTCCCATTCCCTCGACTAATTACCTGCTCTCCCCAGGTATGAGAAACGTGGGAGTTGGGTCCCTTAATTCCCTTGCCCCTGTCCCAATTAACTCCCATTCCCCTCAACCATACAAGAGAGTTTTAGTCCCCTACCGATCTAATTCCCATTCCCTAATATTAAATCCTCCGAACCAAACATGCTGTTAGAGAGTTCTTGACGGAGTTTCTTACATGGCTTACAAGAGGATTTCTTACATGGCTTACATATATTTATAAAGGATTTGCGGCCCATTAGCCTATGTAATGTGGTGCACAAACTTATCTCAAAGATTCTTGCAAATAGGCTAAAGCTGATTCTTCTAGAAATTATAGCTCCAAATCAATGTGCATTCGTACCTGGAAGGCTCATCACTGATAATATATTATTGGCGTATGAGTGTACACACTTAATGAAGACTAGGAAAAAGGGAAAGGAAGGGTATGCTGCGGTCAAGTTAGATATGAGTAAGGCATATGATCGGGTGGAATGGTCTTTTATGGATGAAATGATGAGAAAGCTAGGTTTCGACGAGAGATGGATAAATAGGGTTATGTTGTGTATATCAACTGTGAATTACCAAGTCCGCATGAATGGGTCTCTAACAGATGTTATTACTCCACAGCGGGGATTGCGCCAAGGAGATCCATTTGTGCGGAGGGTTTCTCATCATTGCTGAATAAGGCGGAGGAGGATGGAGAACTAGAAGGAATCAGAATATGTAATTGTGCCCCAAGTTTCAACCACCTTTTGTTTGCAGACGACTCTTTGGTACTTATTAAAGCTACACGTGAGAGTGCCAAGTCCGTGCAGAAAGTGCTACAACTTTATGAGGTGTGCTCGGGGCAAACAATCAATTATGACAAATCGTCAGTGATGTTTAGTGCAAGTACTAAAGAGGTACACAGAAATCATGTGTTGATCGAATTGAAAATCAGAGTGGAAGCAAGGACAAAGAAGTATTTAGGATTGCCGGTGTATGTTGGTAGATCACGAACAAAAACTTTTGAGTATTTGAAAGATAGAGTGTGGAAGAGAATTCAAGGATGGAAGGAAAGGATGCTATCAAAGGCGGGAAAGGATATATTAATTAAACCATGTGCCCAAGCAATTCCTACATTTGCTATGTCATGTTTTGACTTGACAAATACATTGTGTGATGACATGAGTATGATGATATGTCGGTATTGGTGGGCGCAACAAGAAAAGGAGAACAAGGTGCATTGGTTAAGTTGGGAAACTCTAACCAAGTCAAAGAGTGAGGGAGGTTTGGGTTTCAGAGACTTGTATGGCTTCCATATGGCCATTTTGGCAAGGCAAGGATGGAGGATGCTCACCAATCCAAAATCTTTGTGTGCCCGTGTGTTGAAGGCTAGATATTTCCCGAACTCATCAATATTGGAAGCTATTCCAACTAGAGGTATCTCATACTCCTGGCGAAGTATCATAAAAGGTGTATTCTTTTCTAAAGGAGGGTTTGGTTTGGAGAGTGGGGGATGGAACAAATATAAACATCTGGAATGATGCTTGGTTAGCAAGAGATGGTTCACGGCAACTTGTTACCCCACATGGCCAAAATTTGCTAACAAAGGTTCATGAGCTAATAAATCCACATACTGGACAATGGGATGAGCAACTCGTTCGTGATACAATTTGGAAAATAGATGTTCAAATAATCCTAGCAACACCGACCAGAGAAGATTTTGTGGATTATCCGGCTTGGCATTATGATAGTAATGGCCTCTTTTCTGTTAAATCAGCCTATAGGGTGTACGTGCAGCTGAGGGACACATGTGTCAGTTCATCATCAAGGAGTGCGGAGGAGAGAACACACTGGACAAAAATTTGGGAGCTGCCATGTCTGCCCACGTGGTAGAACTACAGGCCAATCTTAGACCCAGGGCGGTAGTACCGCTCCCAGGAGCGGTGGTACCGGTCGTGCGGGAACTGAACATAATGGTTGGATTTGGGGGACCCTATAAAAGGGCCCCTTCTTCCCCAGCTCGACCCAAGTCTTCTCTCTCTCCTTCATTGTTGCTGAGCTCAAAACGTTGAGGATCTCCCTCCCCATCCAACCAATCTTGCTCAAACTTTGGGAACTGATGGAGAAGACCCCAATCTATAGATCTACCAAGAGAGATTTCACCAATACCACCTAGTCCTTAGTGGATCTTGAAGTTATGGTTCCTATTGTGGGATCTGTTGGAGATGAGCTCCTATTGAGGCTTGTTTGGAGTTGTGCTAGCCCTGTAGGGTGTTGGGAGCCTCCGGTGTTGTGGACCTGTCCCCAACCTTGTGAAGGAACCACCGCCTCGACCGGCTACTTAGTGGAGAAGGGAAAGCTCCTTCGTGGGGTTTTCTCGAGGAAGAAGTTGAGGCCTGTGTGGCCGTTGGACCTTCGTTGTCCACACCTCCTCAACGTAGATGTACTCCCTCTTGTGGGAGGAATTGCGGGAAACACATCGCGTCTCCTTTCCGCTACCCCGGTTGTCCCGCTACCTCTCTCTTACCATCTTGTCGGTTTCTTTACTTGATGCATCGCATAGGTTCATACTAGGTTCACCATAGTTGCTAAAGTTGCCACCTTTACTTTCGCATCTCACATAAAACTGAAAAAAATATAAAAATTATGTAGCGACCATTCACCCCCCTGTTGTCGCGCTACCAATCCGTTCAAATAATGTGTTTTATTTCCTCTATGGATAAGTGTTTTCCAAGTAACTATCATAAGAGTGAAAAATAACATATTTTATTTTTCAAGTAATGTTTTTTTCTTAGAAGTAATTGTATCCTCAGGATCCCAAGAAATGGTCTTCCAAAGAGACAGTTCACTCGTTCCTGTTCAACAAAATAGTTCTTATAAAAGCTACTCCTTCAGACAGATTTTTTCCCACTTTATAAATAAAGGAACCACAACCGTATGTAGTACGAGACCAAGTCTCAAATCGCAAGAATAAAAGCAAAGAAAAGCCGGGGTCACAACATAAACATGCCCAAGCTAAAACTGAAAAAAAAAACAAGCACAACGCCCTGTGGGCCCCGGTCGGTGACTGGATGGAGAAGAAAGACAGTGTGTTGCCTCCAATAGGTGTCGAAGCATGGCGTTCAGTCGCTCCCGATCCCGTTGTCTACACAACTATTGCAAGAACGCCAAGTATTTTGAAGATAGAGCCCGTCGCATGCCGGAGGAAAACTTTTTCGATAACCATTTACTCCCTCCATTGACTATTATATGATGTTCTAGATATATTTTAGTTCAAAATAGGTGCTAATCAAAATGAGTGAACCTACGTACCGAAACATGTAAATATATATATGCATTCTGGAAAAAGAATCTAAAACATCTTAAATAATGAACGTAGTAAGTAGTGTAGGAAATTTTTTTAGCATAGTACCAGACGTGTAAACGCGCACGCTTGAGCAGCTGAGGTATATTACTCTCCCACCGGCAACACCTGTGGAATCTTTGTGGAGTAGCTTGATTATTTGGAGCATGATAGTTGATGCTCCATTCCCCCTTTGCTCACCGTGTCGGTCCGTCTAAAAAAATACAATTTGATGCCTCACATGATGTTGTCTTGTTCTTGTTGCTGTTGGGGCTTAGCAGCCTGACAGAAGCTCAAACCAGCCACGTACGCCTGTGACGATTCCGAAACAAAGACTAAACTAACATGCAAAAACCGTCGCCACTCTGATGTCCTATGATCAACTGTATTATACACCACTAATTTCATTTTCAATCTCAGAAAAGAACAAGAAGAAGAACAAAATAAAGGCTGGCTTATGTATGTGTGTGTGTGTAATGTACTTGTGGTCGACTCGATTGCATGCTTCGGTCGCCGTCGTCCTTGTTGCTATCACGGTCGGCCGGCCGGCGCCGGTTGTCATGTCAGTGTCACATCTGTGACGGTCACCGGAGGAGGTCGAGCGCCTTCTGGAGGACAGGCCGGAACCTGGCGATGTCGAGGCGGACGTCCTGCTTGCCGAGGTAGATCTCCTTGACGAGCGACCAGCTCTGATCGTGGATGGGGCCTGGGTTCAGGAACACCGGGTGCCCCCTCGGGTACAGCTCCGACAGCGTGCTCTCCTCCGCCGTGATGTTGTACTGCAGGTACCTCATGTTCATGTCCCTCGGCGGCACGCCGTACTCATCCATGGCCAGCGCCTCCATCCGCCCCAGCGGCACCACCTGCACCACCACCGCGTTCATCGGCAGGAACACCAGGTTCGTCAGCCCGGACCCGTGCACCGCCAGCATCGCGTCGAACGAGTTCACCGTCGCCGACGCGTCGGCCATCCGCGCCTGCCCGCCGTCCCCGACCACCACCTCGCCTGGGGCGCCCTTCTTTGGCATCAGGTCCGACGCCGTCACCTCGAACCCGACCTCCTCGGCCGCGGTCACGATCTCGTCCAGGTTCATGAACCGCCGCTTTGACCGCCGCGTGATGATCAGCAGCCGCGGCCGCCTCCTCTCCTCCCCGTCATCCTCCTCCGTCCGGATGGCGTGCTCCCGCGGCAGCGCGTACCGCCACATGAGGAACCGCTTGAAGTCCACCATGGACAGGTTGTTGGGCGAGCGGCGCGGGTCGATGCTCATGTCCTTGTGGCTCCTCAGCCCCACGGTCACCCGCCGGTAGCAGTGCACACGCTCGTCGCCGTCGATGTCCACCGCCTCGTGTCTCGTCAGCCCGTCCACGATCTCGCCGTACTTGCGGAACCACCACGCCTGCTTCTGCGTCACCAGCACCTGCACCTCGCGCCCGAGGTGCCGCGTCGTGATGAAGAGCGGCACGATGTTGTCGTTGAAGTCGTGGTAGTAGTTGCCGCAGTAGCCGCCGTTGGAGTAGAGCACGGCCGGCACGTCCTCGTGCATCACGTCGCACGCGGGCGCCTCGTCGGCTGCCGCCAGCAAGACGGTGAACTCCGTGATGCCGTTCATGATGCGTGACTCCCCCTTGCGCGTGTACGGCTTCATCTTCCAGCTCGTGGCGTTGGCGGCGATCCATGTCGCGTTCGCGCCCACGTCCCCCGCGGTGGCGCCGCGGCGAGGAGTCACGACGAACACCTCCGACGTGCTCCCCCGGACGCGGATGGCGCCAGCCATCTCGCAGAAGTCGGACCTCGTGTCGTTGAACTCGCAGCTCACCCGTGGCTCCGGGATGAACTCCTCCTCTGCATTGCACATATTGCACATCATCAACCACATTCTATATGATTTGTTTGCCTGTTCATGATATACATTTTTTCGATAAGGATTGATGATATACATAGTTACATACCTGCTAGATTGAAGAAATTCCTACTATCCATCAAGAGTGATGGAAAAGGCTTGCCTGTAGATTAAAATCCCAATGTCAAATCCCCATTTCCATTACAAGAATCAATGAGTATTGTCATGCTATTATGCTACTGATGACTTCATCGATGATCAACAGAAACACGATAAACATTCTCTGATAATGCGTTGCAGAATATAAGGAAGAACTGAGAATTACGTACCAATCACAAAGAACTGAACCGCCGCAATGAGCAGCAGCAGGGGGAGGCCGCATGAAGGAGGTCCCCTGCTCTTCTTGAAGCTCCCTCTCCTCACAGGCAGAGGCACCTTCATCTCTGCAGCTTTACAACAACCTCACAAAGCAACGAGAGCTCCAGCTCCTAGCCCTCCTGTCTGTGCGATACTACAAGTACACACAATCGCAACGCATCCCTCAAGTACATTAATGGTACGCAGAGCAAGCCGATGATTAGTTAGCTCGAAGAGGAATTAAGAAATGGATGCGATAATGGCGGATAGATAGGCAGGCAAAATATGCACAGCTAGGCAGGCAGGCTGCAGTAGCGACCGAGGAGAACGATACAACTTAGTACATTATTTGGAAAGCGATCGCTCGCGATCAGATTAAACTAATCTGAGCTCTGCGTCTGCTGGTCGGTAGAGTAGAACGAACCATGGCTGTGCTGGCCGGGCTGGCATCTCACGCAAACCACGTTTCTTCGCCTCCTTTTCCCTTTCCATTCACGAGAACTCTTGCTCTTTACACTTTCTGAAGCTGCTGCCACCTTCTGGGATTCACTCACGAGCAGGAAGATCTCAGCCGGAGCTTCTGATCTTCATCGTCTTGATTTCGGTCGCGGTGAATCTATGGACGCTCAAATCGGCGGCGAGAATATTGGCAAGTCAATTGGGTTATCATGTGAGATTGTAATTTTTACAAGTTGTGCAGACAAGCGTGGTATAAGGTACTCGTCAGATCTATGGGTTTGGCATTTCTTGCTGCTCCAGCAAACGGAATTGTCTGGGAGCCGCGGGCACATGGGAGGAGGGAGGAAGCAAGGAATCACAGAGCGAAACCCAACAGCAGAATGGTAGGGGAGATTGTCCAGGTTGCAAGTATGCAGTATACTTTATTGTCGTTCCTCTATCTTTTGCTCCTGGAATATGCATGCACTTTATGTGAAAGTTCTAGCACCTTCATTCAGAATCGGAACTGATTATGCTACTGTTAGTTATGTGTTTTGCAGTTAGGACATCTCCAGCGGCGACGCAAATGGTCGCTCAGCGATCGTTTTCGTCCGTTCGCCGTGCGACGCAAAGTGACCGGCCCGTCCGCGGAGACACAAACCTGACCCAAATATGCGCCAGGTTTGCGTCTCCGCGGACGCTGCGCGGTCGCGCCGAGTGTCCGCCGAAAAAGACGTAGGACCCGCGCGTCAGTGGCAAGGTGGCCGATATTATTCCCGCCACTTGCCATTCCCCGCGCGAAAAGCAAACTAGACGCGCGAACAGTCCAGCGATGGACGTCCTCGCCGCCGCAGCCACCGCCATAGATGCGGAGCCCCTCGCACCCGCCGCCCCACCCCCCAGCCCACGACCGTAGCCACAATGGAGGCTCCGGCGAAGCAAAGCGGGCCACCGCGGCGGCCGGGAGGCAAAGCCGAAGGCGGCAAAGAAGGTGCTCTCGGAGGAAATGATCGAGGCCGCGAACGTCGCGGTCGGCGCAAGAAAAGATGAAGACGCCGCGGCCACCAACCAGAGGCCCGGCGATGCAGATCAAAGCCGGCGCCGCGCAAGTAGCCCTCCATCCGACCTTAGCGGAGGGCTACATGCTCGTCAAGAGAGAGGGATCGCGGCGCCGCTCCTCCGGCCTCGTCGGTGAGCTCGGTAAGTTCCCACCGCATCCTGGAACTCCCGCTCCCTTGCAGGCCACCCGGCGTCGCGGTTCGCCTCGGCCCGCTGCCGGTGAAGTTGACCGGGGCGGCGGAGCAGTTCAACGGGGCGGCGGTTCCCGACCAACCGGACGCCTAGAAGCGGTGACTCCTGTCCGGGCGCGACACGAAGACGCGCCAGTGCCGGAGGAGAGCATGCCACAGCCCCGCATCCTGTTCGACGAAATGGCGCCGCCTGCCCCGACGATGGACGACCCGGTACGTGAGCGCTCTCAATGTGTGCTACTGCCGTGTATCATGCGTCTAACGTCCGGTCATTTGTAGGCCTATTGGAAGGGCCGGAATGATTCAGACATCGAGGCCATGATCTTCGGCGGCGGGTTCATTGGTGATGATCGGGCCGGGACAGGCCCGCAGGATGACTGGGCGCCAACGGAAGATGATCGGGCGGAGGATATCAAAACCGCACGCCTGTTCGCCACCCAGCTGACGCAGCCAACACCCGTGTCCATCGACGACTTCGACGACGCGCCAACACATCGTGGCATTGCTAGGAAGAAGAAGGGGGAGAGCCGCAGGACACAAGGCTTCGTCGACAACGAGGATAAGTGTTTGTGCGAAGCATGGCTAGCAACGACCCATGATTGCATTAATGGCGCGTAGCAAAAGGGCAAGGTCTATTGGGCCAAGGTCTTGCAGCAGTACAACGAGACCAGGATGCACCCGCCCTACCATATCACAAGCCCTCGGACGGAAGAGTCCCTCCGAAAAAAATGGAACTACATCAAACAAGAGACAAGCAAGTTTTGCTCCACGGTTGAACATGCTATTAATAACCCCGTAAGCGGCGCTGGCGTCATGACAGTGGTAAACACGATACAACCATCATCATTCTACACTATTTGCATCATTGTATGTACATCATTGGCGGCTATGATTGCAGGTATCCCGCGCCTTGGAGAAGTTCAGGGCGACGCATAAGAAAGGCTTCCATATGGTCCATTGCTGGGATGTGCTGAAGGACGCCAACAGGTGGATGACAAGCTTTGCGTCCTACAACGAAGCTATGATGAATGGGACAGCGATCAACCTCGACGGCAAAGACGACGATCATGGCCGTCCAGCCCTTCCACCTCATCCCCGAGGCCACAAGGCTACCAAGGCCGATCTACAACGGGAGGCGCAGGCCCTTGCGTTCACCCAGAGCATGGAGAAGATGATGGCCGACAATCGTGCCGCCTTGGCTGCTAGGGACGAGAAGAGGCGTCTGGAAAAGAGGCCGCAGCTGCCATCTACCACAACCTCGCGAAAGAGGTAATTGAGGTCCAAAAGGGAGACGCCGAGTCCAAATTGCTTGACGCCGAGGCTAGGAGGATGGACGCCCAGGCCAAGATCCTTGCAGAGGACACTAGGATCATGCTAGCCGACTTGAGCAGCGTCGACAACGACACCAGGGCCTGGTTCATGAAGAGGCGCGCCGAAATCCGCGCGCGAGACGCCTGATCGCCGGCGCCATGCGCCCAGCACATTGGCCTCCTTTTGGATATTTTTATTGCTGTTCAGGCCTTGTTGTGCCCCTTTTGGACTCCACTTTGCGCCGTCCGATATGCAAAGTGGGATGAACTTGTTTCGGCCCTTAAATTACGGCTGTAAAGTTTCGTGCAAAGTTGATACTTGTTTCTATTTTTTGAATTCTGGCCTGCGCCGAAAATGTGTCGCCCCGCTGGAGCCAGCGCGAGACGCAAACGGACGCGCGACCATTTCCGCGTCCGCCTGGCGACACAAACGAACGCCGCGGACATTTTAGATGTCCGAAATGCGTCGCGCCGCTGGAGATGCCTTATACTACTCTGCATTATCCGTGTAGCTAGATAGTACTAATATTCTGTATTATGCACTTTATATGAAAGTGCCAGCTTGCCCATTCTGTATGAGAATTCAGAACTGATTAATACCCTGTTAATTATGTATATTTGCATAAAGTTTAAAATAGCAGGCTATGCTTCTTAGCGGCGACATTTTCTAAAATTATAGCGGCCATTGCGCTTTTTTCACAAAAATAAGAAAATATAGATAAATTAAGCATCATATATCCATATCATCTAAAAAAATATGGCGTGAAGTTTAATAATTCAAAATTTTAATAAGTCAAGGATATGAATGTCTAATGTACAATCATGATGATTGTAGCGATTAAAATAGTGCCTATATACATATACTACCTCTATCCTGAGCTTAAGCTTTATATTAACTTTAGAAAGTCAAATTATGTTAAGTTTGATTAAGTTTTTAGCAAAAATCATTAACATGCAAAATAAAAATTAATATTATTAGATAGCTAATGAAATATATTTTCATATGGTATGTACAAAATACCATATTTGTTAATATATTCTTCTAAAATTTTGGTCACACATTTGGTCCTTAAGCTTTCAAATTTAAATCTGAAAACATTTGGTCCTTGCGGGAAAATAGCATTATTTTTGGTCCAACTTTACCATTTCAGCGCTATTAGTGGGAGTTCCTATTCAGCGCTAAAAGTGCATAGCGTTAGCGGGAGGGATCTAAATCCGCTAGATCGACAAGATAGCGTGCTATTTAAAACTTTGAGTTTTCATATCAGTGTAGTAAAACAAATACTAATGTTTGTTAACATGGAAACTTTGCATACCAATTTAATTTGAACAGTATTACATATGAGCCAAAAAAAAATCTCAGATATAAAAGCCTGCTCTCGCGGTATAATGTTCCCACCCGTGCCGTGATACTCCCCATAAGGTTGCTTAGTTCTAGTATGTATTTTGAACCATCCTAGTAACTGCTCTACATTATCAGTTTAGCTAAAAATGTACTAATATTTGTTTAGACGGAAATTTTGTTTAGTCCTAGTGACAGAGACAAAATCTTGCCTTATTTAATAAATAAGTTGTGCAAGAAAATATAAAAAGCCTTGGTTACTCTCGTGGCATAATACCACCCAATTGTTCGAACCGCAATACTCACCGTCAGGTTGCATAGTTTTTTATCTGGTCGACGAGGACGGTTGGCAATGTAGAAGATGTTGCGAAAGACAGTCACATTCGATTTGCATAATCTACTTGGCTGCATATACAATGACTGGAACTTCATCTTTTTTGCTGTCCGGCCATGACAAGGAAACAATTGCAAAGAGCAACTGAAAAACTTTATACCCACAATACGAGCTGGCTGTGTATAAAGGCATGGAGCGTCGGTGCTCCTAAAGAAGAAGAAGAACATGGAGCATCAATCAAGCCCGGCGCCTGTGCATGCACACCAACTTAACTCTCGCTTAGCCAACTGAAAACCGAATTTTTAAATCGTGCTACACATGTCTCTGATAAAATGTATCATATGGTTGACTACTAAACATATCAAAATAGTATGTACCCTTTTGACTAGCATCTGGTGTCAGACTGTCAGTTTGATTACGCATATTACATCGCGATTCGTGAGTTGCCACCTCTCTGACCTTGCAACTTGCGTTGCTGCACCGCGTTGCCACTGAATAAGGTGTCCCAAATTCCCAATACTGTCATTGATTCTCTGGAAGTAACATGTTGACACTTTCTAAATCCGGAGCTATTTCTTTGGTCCCAACAGGAAGAGGAGAAAAATTCCGTCGGTCACTACTAGTATAATACAGGTGTTTGACTAGGAATGTTTAGCCACGCATACTGTTGAACGATCTGTAATAGCGGTAGTGAGTTGTGGTGCTATGATCTAGCCACCGACTGCAGGCACTGCTTACGAGCAAACAGAAGTGAGAAGCCTATTCTGTGTGATGGTTCAGTTAGTAACTCGAGAGGATCGCCTATCTTATTTTATATATGTATGAATTTCATTGTTTTTTGTTTACTTTTAGTCCCACGGGATAAGTATGGTAAAGAAAAAAATTGCGAAAAGGACAGGTATGGTAAATTGAAACATTCAAATCACACATTGTGAATTATCACGTACGAAGCCGAGTTGTTTTTTTCGTACAAACTGTAAAACAAAGTCCTATTCGTTAGGTAATCGTATTTGTCGCTCCCAAGCTTAATCGGTAACCACTAACCAAGTGTTTTGGGAGAAACATGAAGAACAGAGAAAACGTTTTGCGCTGCTCAAACTGTCGCAGCTTTTGGGCTTTCTTTCTCTTCTTTTATTCTGAACGCATAGGGAAAAAAGTGGTCATGATCTCCACGGTCGTGCCATCCACGAGCATACCGTGATCCCCGTGAAACTCACTCCAAATCTTTACAGAAGGACCAGAGCTTAACGCTAACAGAAAACGTTTACAGACTAATCTACCTTAACTAACGAAACAGACGAAATACGAAACCTAACACTTAATCTGACAGTAGCAGGGTTTATCAACAGTATTGCTGTCAGTTTAACTTTGCCGATTTGGGCCCTATTTCGTGGTCTTCATCCTTTGAATATATGCAGCCTCTTCTCTTGTTCCATTTCCGCCGATTCAATATTTCAAAGTTGGTAACGTGGATGATAGCATCTCATTTTCATCAACTAGGACAGTAGGTTCTGGTTGTAAAACACGTTCAGTTTTCACAACATTTATTTTAGTAGTTACTACTTATGGCAGTGGTGTTTGATTATTTAGTTACTAGTTTATGTTCTTTAATTGCAAATGCAGTAAATATTTAGCATATCACAGCATGCAGTTTCTTTCTTTGATTGCAGTTTGTGTTTTTTGTTTGTGTAATCTTGGTTTAATTTTCTGGACTAGCGGACATGGTTCTAGTAGTTGGACAGGAGTGTAGCACAGTCTTCAGATGATGAGGTGCTTCCACAAGCCACATATCTGATCATATTATAGATCATTATACTTAGTGAAAAAGAATTTACGTCTTTTTACTTTTGTTTTGAAACGGAGGCAAAAGCTTTATCTCATTTATTCATTAAATAGAAAGTGCTCAGTTTATAGGAGAAAATCGGACGAAAACCTTAAACAACTCGGCCAAGTTCATAGAAACAACATACCAACAACCAAGGTTAACAGAGACCCGAACAAAAGGGTCACACCCACTCTAGCCAACACAAGAGTCCACACAGCCACACGCACAAACACTCCAAACCCGACACACTAAAAACACAATACCAAGACCGCAAACACGACAACCCGAAAACTAAGAAACATCCATCACACAGTTGCGGACGTCTTTCTTGGCACGGCCCTCTTCTTGCATTTGCTCCTAAGAGACTTCTCCACCTTCTTGACTATGTCCTTTGAAAATGTTCCCACCAGGATGCTAGCTATCTCCTCGCCAGAGCCGGGGCAAGCCACCTCCAAACTGATGAGTAAGTTGTATATCTCTTTTGCAAAAAGAATCTCCGAATTAGTGCCAGCGCACATGCCGCCTGAGCGTCATCACTCAAAGATACCACCTGCTCGATGGTCACAAACGAGGGGCTGTCAGGAGCATCCAAACCTCCACGGTCCACAAAGGACTCAGGCGCGAGGGAATCAGCATCGCCCAAGCCTCGATTGTCAGCGAAATCAAGCACCTGGTTAGGCTCCAGCAAAGGTGGTGTGGATGGCAAAGTCACTGTCGAGGCTCCAGACAAGCCCACCTCCAGATGGAGCATCGACAGAGGAGGGCCGGGCTTCCCACACACCTCCTGAAGCTCAGACATGATCAACATCACTGGAGCCGTGACCCTAGTGACATCCTCGCTCTTAGATGCAGTTGGCGCAATGGGCTGCGACGACGGGTAGGGCCTAGCACAAGGAGAGAAACAACCATAGCAGCATGATTTCCCCTCGTCCGCGGAGTCAACGTGGAGCTCGGACGGAGGAGAGACATCTGGCGCAATTGGGGCCCTGCCAAGAGTAGCCTCGGCACTAACCAAGAAACTCTCAACCCGCACAAGACATCCTTGCATCTCATAGCGAAGTAGCTTGGCCTGCTCAATGATACGTCCATTTTGCATCACTATTTTATATCATAATTTACTGCTATTCATTGATATATTTCATATTTAGAGATGATACTTATGTTATTTCACTTATTTTGCATGTTTCATGATTATTGGAGAATTATTCACCCGAGTCAGAATTCTGCTGGAAAAGCACCGTCAGGATACAATATTTCTGAAGATCAACAATTGACGGAAAATACAAGAAGCTCCTATTTTCCCAAATGACGGAGCCAGCCAAAAGAGGAGACCGAGGAGGGCCGCATGGGACCACCCCATAGGCCGGCGCGGGCTCCACCCTGGCCGCGCCGCCATGTGGGGAGGGGGCCCACGACCCCCCTCGGCCATCTATCCTTCGCGTACTTCATCTCCCGAGAACCCTAAGGCGCGAGGAGGCATCGAGAATAGACACAGCCGCCTCTGCGGGGCGGAGAAATACCAGAGAGAAAAGAGCTCTCCGGCGGGCAGAAATCCGCCGGGGAAATTCCATCCCGGAGGGGGAAATCGTCGCCATCGTCACCGTCATCGAGCTGGACTTCATTGGGATCATCATCATCATCATCTCCACCATCGACACCGCCATCTCCACCGCTGCACCTCGTCTCCGCTGTAACATCTTGGGTTGAATCTTGGTTAATTCATAGGGGAAACTCTCCCGGTGTTGATTACTCCTTGTTATTGAGTCTATTGAGTGAAACCATTGGATCAAGGTTTATGTTCAGATTGTTATCCATCATCATATCACCTCTGATCATGTTCCATATGATGTCTCGTGAGTAGTTCGTTTAGTTCTTGAGGACATGGGTGAAGTCTAAATGTTAGTAGTGAACTATGTTGAGTAATATTTAATGGTTTGATATTTAAGTTGTGGTGCTATTCTTCTAGTGGTGTCATGTGAACGTCGACTACATGATACTTCACCTTTATGGGCCTATGGGAATGCATCTTGTATTCGTTTGCTAATTGTGGGGTTGCCGGAGTGACAGCAACCTGAACCCCCGTTGGTATATCAATGCAGGAGGGATAGCAGGATCTCAGAGTTTAAGGCTGTGGTTAGATTTATCTTAATTACTTTCTTGTATTTGCGGATGCTTGCAAGGGGTTTAATCACAAGTATGTATTAGTCCTAGGAAGGGTGGTGCATTAGCATAGGTTCACCCACACAACACTTATCAAAACAATAAAGATTAATCAACTATATGAAGCGAAAGCACTAGACTAAATTCCCGTGTGTCCTCAAGAACGTTTGGTCATTATAAGTAAACAAACCGGCTTGTCCTTTGTGCGAAAAAGGATTGGGCCACTCGCTGCAATTATTACTCGCATTTTACTTACTTGTACTTTATTTATCTGCTATATCAAAACCCCCGAAAACTTGTCTGTGAGCATTTAGAGTGAATCCTTCATCGAAACCGCTTGTCAACACCTTCTGCTCCTCGTTGGGTTCGACACTCTTATTTATCGAAAGTACTACGATACACCCCTATACTTGTGGGTCATCAAGACTATTTTCTGCGCCATTGCCGGGGAGTGAAGCGCTATTGGTAAGTGGAATTGGTAAGGAAAACTTTTACTGTACGTGTTGTTTTTTATTTCTGCCTGCTGCTATAATTCATTATGGAGAGATCTTCTCTTGAATTTTTATTTGGGAAATCTACTACTACTGCAAAAGGTAGTGGATGAGGCGCCAGGTGAGGAAGTAATTCCGTATAAAATACCTATGAAAATTATTGAACGTGTTGTGGATAACCGCTATGCATGGGATGGAACTGTTCATCCCGGAGATCATTTACTATTTTTACATGAATTATGCGGGTTATTCAATTGTGCAGGTATTTCAATGGATGAAGTTAGGAAGAAATTATTCTCTATGTCGCTGTCTGGTAAAGCGGCGCATTGGTATAAACTGCTGAAAGATGGCATTCTCTTGATTGGAAGGATATTGTGCCTCTATTTTATTCTAAATTCTATCCTCCAAGTGAAATTCACAAAGACCGAAACCGCATATATAATTTCTGGCCTCATGATGGAGAGAGTATTGCCCAAGCATGGGGGGAAGTCTTTAAAACTCAAATGCCCCATTCATGAGCTTCCGGTAATATCATCATTGATAATTTCTATGCAAGACTTTCTTTTCAAGATAAAACCTTGCTGGATACTACTTGTTCTGGATCATTCACATGCAACAAAGAAGAGTTTAAATGGGACCTTCTTGATCGGATCCAAGAGAATACTGAAGGATGGGAGAACGACAAAGGAAGAGAGTCAGGTATAAATTATGATTATGAATGCATTGAAACTTTTATGGATACTGATAAATTTCGTAATATGAGTGCTACTTATGGTCTTGACTCTCAAGTTGTTGCAAATTTTTATAAAGCTTTTGCCTCTCATTTTGAATTGCCTAGGAAGAATTTTGATAAGTATCATGAACCTTACAAAGATAAAACTGATTCACCTATAAGTAAATGTATTGAAGTTAAAACTGTTGATCATATTCTTCCTGAAGCTTATATTGAAAAACTCCTTTCCCTGATAAAATAAAGGAGTATTCTGTTATAACTAGTGTGGTTAATAAAAGTGCAAAGAAACCTATAGAACCTGAGGAGCAAATAAATGTTGAACCTGCTATTGCAATCGTTAAAGATCTTGTGACTGAAAATGTAGAAGATGGTCACATCATTTTCTGTGAAGATGCTTCTAATATTGTTTCACATCCTAGTAAGTCTAGGAAAGCTAGTGTTTCTATGCTCTCTGTTAGAATTGGTGATCATTGTTATTATGGTTTATGCGATATTGGTTCAAGTATTAGTGTCATTCCTTATGAGCTTTACACGGAAATCATGCATGAAATTGGTTCTTGTGAACTTGAAGATATTGATGTGGTTATTCGGCTAGCTAATAGAGAAACTATCTCTCCTATTGGTATTGTTCGAGATGTGGAAGTTCTATGTGGTAAAATTAAATATCCTGCTGACTTTTTGGTACTTGGTTCTGCTGCTAGTAAGACTTGTCCTATCATTTTCATTTGGTAGACCTTTTCTAAATACTTGTGGAGCTGTTATAGATTGCAAGAAAGAGAAAATTGTGACTAAATTTGCTGGTGAATCTTATGAGTTTAACTTCTCTAAATTTGCCAAAGTTCCTTATAAAGCTGAATTGCATAATAATGATTTTAGAGTTGAACAGCTTGCATCTATTGCTCTTGCTCCTAGTAATCCTTTGCAGCAACATTTGGGGGATCATGAGAGTGAAGTATTTAGGGAAGAAAGGAATGAGCTTGATGAAATTTTCCTTTGACAACCTATTCTTAAACATGACTTACCGGTTGAAGATCTAGGTACGACACCACCACCAAAGGAAGATCCTGTTTTTGATTTGAAACCATTACCTGATAATCTTAAGTATGCTTATATTGATGATAAGAAAACATATCCTGTTATTATTAGTGCTAAGCTTTCAGATTTTGAGGAAGAAAGATTATTGGAAATATTGAAGAAAACACCGAGACGCTATTGGCTACACTCTTGATGACTTGAAGGGGATTTCTCCCTCTATTTGCCAACATGCCATCAACATGGAAGATGATGCAAAGCCTGTTGTTCAACATCAGCGCCGTCTAATTCATAAGATGAAGGATGTGGTAAGGAATGAGGTATTGAAACTTCTTGAAGCTGGTATTATATATCCTATTGCTGATAGTAGATGGGTTAGTCCTGTACATTGTGTTCCTAAGAAAGGAGGAATAACTGTTGTACCTAATGATAATGATGAGCTCATTCCTCAAAGAGTAGTTGTAGGGTATAGAATGTGCATTGATTATCGAAAAGTTAATAAAGTTACTAAGAAAGATCATTACCCTTTACCATTTATTGATCAAATGCTAGAAAGGTTATCTAAAAATACTCATTTCTGCTTTCTTGATGGTTATTCGGTTTTCACAAATTGCGTTAGAGCTAAAGATCAAGAGAAAACCACTTTCACTTGTCCCTATGGAACTTATGCTTATAGGCGTATGCCTTTTGGTTTATGTAATGCTCCTGCTACTTTTCAAAGATGCATGTCTGCTATTTTTCGTGGTTTTTGTGAAAATATTGTAGAGGTTTTCATGGATGATTTTTCTATCTATGGGAATTCTTTTGATAATTGTTTGCGAAACCTTGATAAAGTTTTGCAGAGATGTGAAGAAACTAACCTTGTTCTTAATTGGGAGAAATGCCACTTTATGGTTAATGAAGGAATTGTATTGGGACATAAAATTTCTGAGAGAGGTATTGAAATTGATAGAGCTAAAGTTGAAGAAATTGAGAAGATGCCCTATCCTAGGGATGTTAAAGGTATTCGTAGTATTCTTGGTCATGTTGGTTTTTATAGGAGATTTATTAAAGATTTATCTAAATTTCAAAGCCTCTTACTAATCTTGTTCAAAAAGATGTACCTTTTGTTTTTGATGATGATTGTAAGGAAGCCTTTGAAACTCTAAAGAAAGCCTTAACAACTCCTCCTGTAGTTGAACCTCCTGATTGGAATTTACCTTTTGAAATTATGTGTGATGCTAGTGATTTTGCTGTAGGTGCTGTTCTTGGACAGCGAGTAGATAAAAAATTGAATGTTATTCATTATGCTAGTAATACTCTAGATGTTGCTCAAAAAAATTATGCTACAACTGAAAAAGAGTTATTAGTCGTAGTTTTTGTTTGTGACAAGTTTAGACCTTATATTGTTGATTCAAAAGTCACAGTTCATACTGATCATGCTGCAATTAGGTACCTTATGGAAAAGAAAGATGCTTAGCCAAGGCTTATTAGATGGGTGCTTCTTTCGCAAGAATTTGATTTACATATTGTAGATAGGAAAGGTGCTGATAATCCTATTGCTGATAATTTGTCTAGATTGGAAAATATTGCTTATGATCCTGTTCCTGTTAATGATAGTTTTCCAAATGAACAATTGGCTGTAATAAAGGTGAGCTCGCGAGATAGTCCTTGGTATGCTGATTATGCTAACTTTATCGTTTCGAAGTACTTGCCTCCAACCTTTTCAGCTCAGCAAAGGAGGAAATTCTTTTATGACTTGAGACATTATTTTTGGGATGACCCACACTTATATAAAGAAGGAGTGGATGGTATTATACGAAGATGTGTCCCCGAATATGAACAACGAGAAATATTGAGTAAGTGTCATGGTAGTGCTTATGGAGGACATCACGCAGATAGAACCGCACAAAAGGTTCTACACAGGATTTTATTGGCCCTCTCTTTAAAGATGCAAGAAAGTTTATTTTATCTTGATGAATGTCAAAGAGTTGGTAATATCTCTAGACGCAATGAAATGTCTATGAATTATACTCTTGTTATTGAACCATTTGATTGTTGGAGATTTGACTTCATGGGTCCTTTCCCTTCTTCAGAAGGTAGCACTCATATACTTGTTGTTGTTGATTATGTTACTAAATGGGTGGAAGCCATACCCACAAAAAGTGTTGATGGTGAGACCTCTCTAAAAATGCTTTTAGATGTTATTTTTCCTAGATTTGGATTACCTAGATATATTATGACTGATGGGGGTTCTCACTTTATTCATGGTGGATTTAGAAAAACTCTTGCTAAATATGGTATTAATCATAGATTTGCTTCAGCTTATCATCCTCAAACTAGTGGGCAAGTAGAATTATCAAATAGAGAAATTAAATCTATCTTGCAAAAGACTGTTAATAAATCTAGAAAAAATTGGGCTAGTAAGTTAAAAGAAGCATTGTGGGCTTATAGAACTGCTTATAAAAATCCTATGGGAATGTCTCCTTATAAAATGGTTTATGGAAAAGCTTGTCATTTACCCTTAGAACTAGAACACAAAGCTTATTGGGCTGTAAGAGAACTTAATAAAGATTTTAAACTTGCCGGTAAGAAAAGGTTGCTACAATTGAGTTCTTTGGATGAATGGAGAAGTGAAGCTTATGAAAATGCTAAACTTTTTAAGGAGAAAGTTAAGAAATGGCATGATAGAAGAATTATTAAAAGAGAATTTAATATTGGAGATAAAGTCCTATTGTATCGGTCTTGTCTCAGATTTTTTGCAGGGAAATTACTCTCAAAATGGGAAGGACCATATGTCATTGAGGAGGTATATCGTTCAGGGCAATAAAAATTGCTTCGTTGAAAGATGATGCCACACAAGTGGTGAATGGACAAAGACTCAAACATTATATTTCTGGATATTCTTATAATGAAGATGTTGATGTTATTCAAGTGGTGACTCCAGAAGCTTTCATCAAAGACCAAATTGACAGTTCTGCAGAGTTCGACTTTGAATAGGTAACAGTTTTAGGAGTAAAAAGTACGCGTTTAACTTTCCGAACAATGTTTCTGCTATTTTTGGAAAGTATGAAAATTTACGAGATCGAAAGGGAGTGGAGGAGACGCGCGAGGGCACGTCCCCACATGGGGGCGCGGGCCCTACCCTGGCCGCGCCGCCCTATGGGGACGGCCCCTCGGAGTCCCTTTTCTACTCGTTTTCGACCTGGTGCCTTCCTTTTGTCGTGAAAATTTTTGCTATATAATCCCCCGGATCCCCAGAGGTCCGTATATCGTTTTCTCGTCGTGTTTTATTTCGAGCTGTTTCTGCCAGATATTGTTCTCAGATCTAGAGCCACCATGTCTTCGTCGGGAACTCCGAAGGACAACTTCTTTGAGAACGTCGTCAACCCGTACATGAACAAGCTGAAGATGCATCCCAAGGAATTGTTGCTCGTAGACGGAGAGTTGCAGATAGAAGATGTTCGAGGTCCTAAAGGAGAAGGAAGCTTGGAGGACATGATGGAGAAACTAGAACAAGAGGTCTTCGCCTACAAGAAGATAGCTGAACGTGAAGTGGACATCTTCCACAGAATTGTGTCCAAACTTATTGATGAACACAAGAAGGAGACTACAAAGCTGTGGGCGATATCCTCTCACTTCACATCACTACCAACCAACTTCAGGCGCAACTTTATGATGTTCAGAATCAAAACTGTGAGTATGAAAACAGGTTTAAACGCATTAGCTATGCTGCCAGTTTCAGGATTCCCGAGACCAAGACATCGTTTGTTGATGGAGAGCCTCTTCCTTGAAGTGATGACGAGAAGAATCCACCACCATCACCACCGAAGAAGTAATTCATCATTGGTATTGGCATCCCCTTGGCTTGTTCCAAGCTTGGGGGGAGTGCCGCGGTATCACATCATCACTATCTTTTACCTTTTTACTATCAAGTAGTGTCATATCATGAGTAGGAAGTTATCATATAAGATGGTTTGCAGTGTGGAAGTATCTCTCTTTTAGTTGGTTCTCTATGTATCCCTTGGTGTGAGTTATCATTATGGAATATTAATGAGAAGTCTTATTATTTACTTTTTGCACACCTTATTTTAGTTTGCAATTTCTGTTATATGATCAATATTGTCATTAGTATTGATATCACTTTGGGAGCATCAAGTAAATCTATTTGGTTTTGGCAAACTTAGCATTGGTCAATAGCAACAATACTTTGATGTTTAAGTAGAAAAGAGGGAAGTACATGTAGATATATTATTTCATTATCTTTCTTTCTTGTTAGCTAATGAGTTTAGTATTCTGAAGTTAAAATTGCTTGTGCTTACAAGAAAGATGCATGATTCTATCACATGTATATTTGTTTGTTTCCCTCAACTCTTATGCTTGCTAATCAACGTTGCTAGCCAAAGACCAGTACTGAGAGGGAATGCTTCTCGTGCATCCAAAACCTTAAACCAAACCCATGCCATTTGTGTCCACCATAACTACCTACTATGTGGTATTTTGCGCCACTTCAAGTAAATATTTCATGTGCTACCTTTAAACAATTCAAACTCTATTACTTCTTTATTGTGTCAATGTTTTATAGCTCATGAGGAAATATGTGGTGTTTTAGCTTTCAATCTTGTTGGGCGGACTTTCACCAATGGACTAGTGGCATATACATCCGCTTATCCAATAATTAAAAAAAGCAACGGGTTCCCAGCCTCAATTAATAACTTTCATTAATAATTCTCTTCACATGTTTTGCCCTGATTTATCAAGCAACTTAATTTTGCAATAGACACTCCTCCATGGTATGTGAAATGTTGGAAGGCACCCGAGGATTCGATTAGCCATGGCTTGTGAAAGCAAAGGTTGGGAGGAGTGTCATCCATAAATAAACTAAAATACATGTGTAAATAAAAGAGAAGAGGGATGATCTACCTTGCTGGTAGAGATAACGTCCTTCATGGGAGCCGCTCTTGGAAGGTCTGTTTGACAAGGGGATTAGAGTGCCCACTACCATTCGTTGACAACAACAAACACCTCTCAAAACCTTACTTTTATGCTCCTTTTGTGATTTCAAAACTTGAAAAGCTCTAGCACATGATTTAATCCCCGCTTCCCGCGAAGGGCCTATCTTTTACTTTTATGTTGAGTCAGTAAACCTATTTCCCTCTATCTCAAGCAAGTAATTGAGTTGTTGTGATCCAATCATTTATATTATGATCTATTTAATCATGCCTTTTATTCTTCCTTGTTTAGTACAAATTTTATCTGAATGAATATGACTTTGAAGGCTATCAATGATTATGAGGAGATTGTTATGATTGAGGATGTAAGTTCTGCCATATAAGTTCTAATATAAAGGCTTTGCTCGAAAGATAAGAACAATCTGTTAATAGTTCTTTGACTAAGAACAAAGTTTGCCATAACCAATTATGATTTCCTATGCACCTTTAGTTGTGATTTCTCTTTACTTATTTCAAGTTGAGTTATATGAGGAAGTTGTCTACTAGAATGTCTTGTGTGAATTAATAAATGTGATGCTTCTTGTCCGTATTTTATTTATCGACTCTTCACTCCATAAACATGTGGTCTTGTTTACTAAGTTCAGTTTCGCTTGGGGACAAGCGAGGTCTAAGCTTGGGGGGTTGACACGTCCATTTTGCATCACTATTTTATATCATAATTTACTGTTATTCATTGATATATTTCATATTTAGAGATGATACTTATGTTATTTCACTTATTTTGCATGTTTCATGATTATTGGAGAATTATTCACCGGAGTCTGGAAAAAGCACCGTCAGGATACAATATTTCTGAAGATCAACAATTGACGGAAAATACACCGAAGCTCCTATTTTCCCAAATGACGGAGCCAGCCAAAAGGGGAGACCGAGGAGGGTGATGACCCACAAGTATAGGGGATCGCAACAGTCTTCGAGGGAAGTAAAACCCAATTTATTGATTCGACACAAGGGGAGCCAAAGAATATTTGTAAGCCTTAACAATGAGTTGTCAATTCAACTGAAACAGACTTGTTCGCAAGAGTTTATCAGTAGCAACAGTTTTATAGCAGTAGGAGTAGTGAAATAACAAAGAGTAACAAAGACATCGTAGTGATTATAGTAAACAGCAGGATTAAAATACCGTAGGCACAGGGATGGATGAACGGGCGTTGCATGGATGAGAGAATTCATGTAACAATCAAGGTAGGGCATTGCAGATAATAATAAGCGGTATCCAAGTACTAATCAATCCATAGGCATGTGTTCCGTATATAGTCGTGCTCGCAATGAGAAACTTGCACAACATCTTTTGTCCTACACCGGTGGCCGGGCCTCTAGGGAAACTATCGGAAATTAAGGTACTCCTTTTAATAGAGTACCGGAGCAAAGCATTAACACTCGTGAACACATGTGATCCTCACATCACCGCCTTCCCTCCTTGTCCCAATTTGTCACTTTGGGGCCTCGGGTTCCGGACAGCAATATGTGTATACAACTTGCGGGTAAGATCATAAAACAATGAATATCTTCATGAATCAATAACATGTTCAGATCTGAGATCATGGCACTCGGGCCCTAGTGACAAGCATTAAGCATAACAAGTTGCAACAATATCATAAAAGTACCATCTACGGATACTAAGCACTATGCCCTAACAATCTTATGACTATTACATGATCAATCTCATCCAATCCCTACCACCCCTTCAGCCTACAGCGGGGAATTACTCACACATGGATGGGGGAAACATGGCTGGTCGATGGAGAGGCGTCGGTGGTGATGGCGGCGATGATCACCTCCACCCCCGTCCCGGGGAGTGCCGAACGAGTTTCGGTCCCGAGGCGGAGTTTCGCGATGGCGAGTTGGACATCTTCGGAAATATGGTCGAACCCCCGGCGTTCTTAGGTCGAAAGGGTTAAGTAGTCGAAAGGGGAGCCGGGGGCCGCCGAGGCGCCACACCATAGGGCGCTCCTGTGCCGTGCCGGCGTGGGTGGGGGCCATGCCCCCGGCTTGCCCTTTTGGCCTCTTATCTTCACGGTGAAAATAGGCCCATTGCGATTATTTCTGGGGATTTTCCTGAAAGTTGAGTTTCTGCACAAAAACAAGACACTAGTGCAATTCTAAAACGCGTTAGTCCGTGTTAGTTGTATCCAAAATACACAAATTAGAGGCAAAACAATAGCAAAAGTGTTCGGGAAAGTAGATACGTTTGGACGTATCGACGCCATGGGCCCCCATAGGCCGGCGCGGCTCCACCGCCGCGCCGCCATGTGGGGAGGGGCCCACGACCCCCTCGGCCATCTATCCTTCGCGTACTTCATCTCCCGAGAACCCTAAGGCGCGAGGAGGCATCGAGAATAGACACAGCCGCCTCGCGGGGCGGAGAAACACCAGAGAGAAGAGAGCTCACGGGCAAAAATCCGCCGGGGAAATTCCCTCCCGAAGGGGGAAATCGTCGCCATCGTCACCATCATCGAGCTGGACTTCATTGGGATCATCATAATCATCTCCACCATCGACACCGCCATCTCCACCGCTGCACCTCGTCTCCGCTGTAACATCTTGGGTTGAATCTTGGTTAATTCATAGGGGAAACTCTCCCGGTGTTGATTACTCCTTGTTATTGAGTCTATTGAGTGAAACCATTGGATCAAGGTTTATGTTCAGATTGTTATCCATCATCATATCACCTCTGATCATGTTCCATATGATGTCTCGTGAGTAGTTCGTTTAGTTCTTGAGGACATGGGTGAAGTCTAAATGTTAGTAGTGAACTATGTTGAGTAATATTTAATGGTTTGATATTTAAGTTGTGGTGCTATTCTTCTAGTGGTGTCATGTGAACGTCGACTACATGATACTTCACCTTTATGGGCCTAGGGGAATGCATCTTGTATTCGTTTGCTAATTGTGGGGTTGCCGAGTGACAGCAACCTGAACCCCGTTGGTATCACGATGCAGAGGGATAGCAGGATCTCGAGTTTAAGGATGTGGTTAGATTTATCTTAATTACTTTCTTGTATTTGCGGATGCTTGCAAGGGGTTTAATCACAAGTATGTATTAGTCCTAGGAAGGGCGGTGCATTAGCATAGGTTCACCCACACAACACTTATCAAAACAATGAAGATTAATCAACTATATGAAGCGAAAGCACTAGACTAAATTCCCGTGTGTCCTCAAGAACGTTTGGTCATTATAAGTAAACAAACCGGTTTGTCCTTTGTGCGAAAAAGGATTGGGCCACTCTTGCAATTATTACTCTCGCATTTTACTTACTTGTACTTTATTTATCTGCTATATCAAAACCCCCTGAAAACTTGTCTGTGAGCATTTACAGTGAATCCTTCATCGAAACTGCTTGTCAACACCTTCTGCTCCTCGTTGGGTTCGACACTCTTATTTATCGAAAGTACTACGATACACCCCTATACTTGTGGGTCATCACTCAACTAAGACGGATTGCACTTGCACATTGGCCGGCTGAAGAGGTGTCTCTAGCTGCCGCTGCATACGGGGAGAGGATTGATGCCAAGGACGAGGACGGGCAACGACGGTCGCATGTGCAGCTCGACAAACTTGGACTAGGGGAGGGCGGGGAGCAGTTTTCCCTGTGCAGCACTTAGCTTTGTGGCCGAAGAGGCGACAATTGTTGCACCTGAGAGGTGCACTGCAGATTGATGCCCAGTGCCCGATGTCGTGGCAACGGTGGCATCTCCCATGAAGCCAAGCAGGAGGCAGATGACGGTTCTTCAATGTCGAAGGAGTGAAAGTTGTGTCGCGCCCGCTGCCCCTGTACTAGACGAGTTGCCAAGGTGCCTCATCATGTGCCCTCGGCTGCCCGTCGCATCGATATCAACTGGAAAAGGAGGCTCTGGTGGTGTGGGCATCGTGGCCACCACCGAGTGTAGCAAAGGCGAACCAAGCACAGTCGCAGTCGGCTCTTGCTTTTCCAAGAGAGTCTCGGGGACGAGCTCGACGGAAACAACGCTTGAATGCGGGGGCGGCGCCAGAACATCTACCAATGCAGCTAACTGAAGCTAGGGGCTCATGCCCGCAGGCAACTTCAGCTGCATCTCAACACCAGGCATGGGGCAGCAGCCCGTCGGAGGCATCGGAGGCCCGACATGGGTCGAGAGCGATCACGGCGGCGACATGCCGGAGGAAATGGTGGAGAGGGCAGCCTTGACGGACGCCCAACAGGAGAGCCTGCCATCCTAGGCTTGGGGAGGGGCGAGCGTGAGGCCTTGACCCCTCCATTCTCCTTCCGAAACCTGCCGGCCGGGGGCTGCAGCTTGGTCGGCTTGGCTGCTGCAGGCGCGAGGAAAGCGACAGCTATGCTTTTTTTCAACAAAAAACCCAAAAGGAAAGCGAAAGTAGCCCGAGCCCATAGCAAAATAAATCTTGCAACTTTTTGTTTTCATTCTCGCAAACTCTATGATGGCAAAAAGGGTGTGTCTAATTCTGAGTCAACTCACAAATCAAAAAGTAAATCAAATGGTTTGGAAAAGTTTGCTTAGTTACATTTGTTTGCAACTGAAAAAAACTCATTTGCAATTTAACTAGCAACTTCTATGTGCGCGAATCGCGATGTAATTGGACGGTGTAAGACTGTAACGTAGTTCTCTACTAGGAGAACTACCAAATCCATTTTGAAAAGAAACAAAGAAAGAAAAAAGGTTGTTCTATATGTATGTGTAATGTAATTGTCGTCGACACCAGTGCATGCTTCGGGCGCCGTAGTTGTCATGGCCGGCCGGCGCCGGTTATTATGTCAGCGTCACAGGTTTCACGGTCACCGGAGGAGCTCGAGCGCCTTCTGGAGGACGGGCCTGAACCTGGCGATGTCGAGCCGGACGTCCTGCTTGCCGAGGTAGATCTCATCGACGAGCGACCAGCTCTGCATGTGTATGGCGCCCGGGTCCATGAACACCGGGTGATCCCTCGGGTACAGCTCCGACAACGTGCTCTCCTCCGCCGTGATGTTGTACTGCAGGTACCTCATGTTCATGTCCCTCGGCGGCACCCCGTACTCCTCCATGGCCAGCACTACTGTACGGTCCATATTTAGGGGCACTTCAAAGTGCCCCAATAGGTAGCCAAAGTGCCCCTAATTACTTTTAGAGGCACTATGAAAAGTGCCCCGGATGCTTGTGTCCCTAAATGTATTTGGGGCACTTTGAATGAAATGCCCCAAATACATTTAGGGGCAGTTTGAAAAGTGCCTCTAAAGGTTTTTAGGGGCAGTTTGAAAAGTGCCTCTAAAGGTTTTTAGGGGCAGTTTGAAAAGTGCCTCTAAAGGTTTAGGGGCAGTTTCAAAAGTGCCTCTAAAGGTTTTTAGGGGCAGTTTCAAAAGTGCCTCTAAAGGTTTTTAGGGGCAGTTTCAAAAGTGCCTCTAAAGGTTTTTAGGGGCAGTTTGAATTTTGCCTCTAAAGGTTTTTAGGGGCAGTTTGAATTTTGCCTCTAAAGGTTTTTAGGGGCAGTTTGAAAAGTGCCTCTAAAGGTTTTTAGGGGCTGTTTGAGATTTGCCTCTAAAGGTTTTTAGGGGCAGTTTGAAAAATGCCTATAAATGTCTTTACAAGCTAGTAAACAAAATGCCCCTAAAACTACAAGCATGACAGTGGTCATATTACAGTACGAATAACATTAGAGTACTAACATGCACAGATTTGGTCAAAGTTAAGGTATAAGTCATATTACAGTACTAATAACAATTCACAGTGGTCACATTACAGTACTAACATGCACAGATGCATAAGTTATACCTTAACTTTTTAAGGATAAAATTGCAACCACACACAGAGAAACAACCTTGTCTACATGAAGATAAAGTGAACACTGAACAAAGAAGCCTACAATTTGGAACTAAATATATGACTGAACACTATTATATGATCAAACATAGATTTATGACTCTTTAAGCTTTCGCAAAAAAAAAACTCTTTAAGCAAACGAAAATCAGACTAATATAAACAATATGAGGGCTACCATAGATATTACATAGTACAGGCACACGCTGCTAGCTACGGAGAATGGAGGGCACTGGGGTCATTGAGCACCTTTCGGGCACGCCAGTAGATAGCATTTGATGTTTCCGATGTTCCCACCTGGTTGGTATAGTGCAAATGCAATGTCAACAAACATAAAATAAGCAATTAATCAAGAGACAAGAGCAGGTGACTAACGAAAACAATGTCTAATTAGCAGTATCTTTTTTTCAGCAGTTTTCCTTATTAATTGGTCGGTTGTTTTTCTCCTTGATGAAAAGGAAGAGCTCCTACATGTTAATTCAAAAGTAATAAATAGCAATAGGTAAACCATACCTTCAACTCCATGTTGTAGTACTTCCTCCAAAGTTCTCTTTCTTGCGGATAATGGTTCATTGCTGAATCAAACAGCTTACGCGCAGTTACTAATGCATCATGGTTTCCCGTTGATGCAAGGTTACCTTCCAGCTCTATGCAGAACTGGAAGAACTTAAGACTGGGACGCAGTAAAGCCAAAGATCTGCATGCACGCAAGTGTCAGAAACATGCTACCTCAGGCAATGGAGGCACAAGTTTCAGAAACATGCTACCTGAGTACATAAACAACTCTCAAGTCTAATCAACCAACAACCAGCAGGCAACATCAACTAAACTCATCTTACTTAGACCTTTAATGCAGAAATAAGTGTAACCAAAAGGGACAATGAAGACAGATAATATATCTGAATTAACAAAACCATTAATTCATAGTATGTTAGGCCCAATGTTAGGTTTTGGCAAACGGACAGAAGACATTACATGCAAAAATATCACTGAATGGCAACTCACATTAGCATTGCAAACAATATCATTGAAGGGCCATAAATTATGTACCTCTTATACATCTTCCTAGCTTGTTTAATACCATCCTTCTGCAAAACCCATCCGACAATAGCATAAGCGACTGAAGCTCCACAATCGCTCCCACCAGCCGAACTTAATGATAACGTTGCACACTTCACCAGCTTTTTAAAATATATCTTATCGTGAGAAAACAATTTCATGGCCTGCAATTCACATTACAAACAAACTATTATTAAATGCAGAAGGAAAACAGTATCACACCTTTTACAGAGAGCAGTGCAAGCAGTTGAACAATATAAAGATAATGCAATAGAAAGTACAATACAAACCCATATCAAGTAGACAAATGAAACAGAAAGACCAAGACAGTGTCATAGTACCATATATATAGAAATAATAAATCATGATCACACATTCACGCTAGAAATGGAGCAAAACAAAATATTTCCAACATACGTTTAGAGTAGCACCAGGGAATAAAGTGCTAGAAACTAGGGAACCATGATCACTGGGAAAGCACGAGATAGAGCTAAGACATACCGTATGCCACAGTCCCTCAGCCTTGGTTATGGATAACTTCGGAAGTACAACATTAAACAGATCAAACAGAGAACTTAGATTCTCCTCACTAAAGGAAGCACTGCCAGTAGCAGTACCAAGCGAGTTTATCTCTATGGAAGCTCTCAGGTTTCACAGATTTGCAGCCTGTAAAAGAGGACCGCTGCAGAGCTTTTCTGCAAGATTCTTAGCTTCCTCAAATCTTCCAAACCTCAAAAGGAGTGAGACATATTGGCTGGCAAGTTCCTCGGCGAGACATCCACATGGTTCAGCATTTTCATAAACTTTCAGCATAGATAAAGCGAATTGCCATCAAAACAAGACCCTTGTGCACCACCTTGCCTAAGAGGTAGGTCAGGGTATTCCGCCAAGAACGAGGAAACAACTACCAGGTATGAAAAATGTTTCGCCAGCTTGTTTGTACAAGACAAACATTCAGCATACAGTTAGTTTACCAATTCCTAATGGAAAATCATGAGAACATTCAGATTTTAGTCTCCCGGAGCAGACGACTTGCCAGCCGTCCAAGCGGACGGTGGATGGCAATTGCCATCAAAACAAGCTAAAATAAGTTGCCACATTGCAATTTTTGGTTGGTCCAAAATCGTTTGCTCTGAATAACAACCGCTAAATATTGGCGTCCTTCCAAATTAGTAAGCTACCCTTCCAGAACTCAACCAGTGAAACCATCAGTAAATTTCATGCACATCTAGATACCCAGAACTACCAGTTGAATTTCTCAGTGAATTTAACAGGGTTGGGCCCGGAAGGCAGTTTACCTTGCCTAAATATTCACCTGGAATTAGAATACACATCCCACACTGGCACTAAATTTCTAGCTCAAAACACAAAGCGCTCTGAAGGCCATCCCAGCTACTACCCAAAGTTTCTGAGCATAAATGTTTGTTACATCCCAAATTCACATTATATAGGTTTATTATAAGTCAAGAACAAGAGCAACTCAGGCATGGTGAAAATAAAACATGACGAACACTGACCGTATATGTCGACCCTGCAGCCCCTATTAGAACAATCTCTCACTAAATCGTTGCTGAACCAAGAGCTCTACAGGTAAAATAGCCCTATTAGAACAAAGCAGAAATGAATGAATAAAAAGGACAGTATATATACTGATTCTTGGTGCACGGATCAACTCATCCTCAGGTGATCTACGATTGGCTAACTAAATGTTGTCTACCTAAACTTGAATTGACACATAAATCATGCAACCATGGACTCCTGATAATGTGGAAACTCAAGATACTCCCTCTTCCCAGTAAAGCATTGAAGAGCTGATGTTTGTTAAGGAATTTGTTCCTAGGAAAAGATTTAAGAAATGTGAAGAAAATATCATCTTCAATGTTCTAGTACTCCTAAATCTTCTAGTTACTATTATTTGTATAAAGGGAAGAAGAGCTATATGTTGCTAGGCCTGCAAGTGGGAACGGCAGGGGCGGGCCCACTTCAATTCAAGGGTATTCAGTTGAATACCCAAATAATTTGGAAAATACATTGATATATATGAATGTTCTTTACAGTATATAAAACGAATAACGCTCCTTTATTAACATGATTCTTCAAATAGCTCAGATGGTTTGTTAAGAGCTATCTATGCATTAGGTCGTGAGTTCAACCCACAATCTATGCATTTTATTATCATTTTTTTTTGCAAAATATCGTTTGTGCATGTATTTTGTTATAGGGAGATCATATCATGTTTCCTGTACTCTTACTTTTTCATGTTAACTCTAGTGGTTAGAAATTTGTAAGAATTTACACATTAGATACACTTATTTTGGTAAATTCATGTGTTTCTCAAGTACAAGTATCATTCATTGTACTTCAAAAAAAAAGTATCATTCATTGTAAGAGTTTCTTTTGTTATAGGAAGATTATATAGTGTTTGTTCTACTCTTACTTTTTAATGTTAACACCATTTGCTAGAGTTTCGTATGAATTTACACATTTGATACACTTATTTTGGTTAATTTATAAGTTTCTCAAGCACAAGTATCCTTCATTGCGACGGTTTCTCAAGAAAATATGAGATATGTGTGATCATTACTTCATACTCTAATTATTTATAACTTTATTTCATATAATTATTATTTTTATAATTTTGAATACCCATAATCAAAATTCTGGGCCCGCCCCTGGGGAACGGGCTGACCACGGTGCCGCCAGCCCAACCCAACATAACTCGCTAAGTGAATGCCCACCGAAACAAACAGAATCATGGCGGACACTCACCATGCGCCTGCTACCCCCACCACGGTGCCGCCTCGTGACCCTCTCCATGGTGATCGAGGAGAGCGCCATGCCCAAGGAACTGTCCCACCGCCGCCGCCCAATCCCTCCGCTCGTCCCTCCCCCTCTCAGCTAGAACCTAATCAGAACATCACCACGGTCATGTATCAACAACATGACAACACATCACTTGTTCAGACGGTCATCCCATAGTCATAGACCTAAAACTAACCACAGCTCGCTGGCCGAACCATCACAGTGCACAAGAGAGATGGAAGGGAGAAGAAATAGCTCACAGTTGTAGCCGTGGCTGAAGCCATCGAGGTCGCTGAAGAAGAGGGGAGGGAAGCTGCAGCCTACCACCACCACACCACGGTGGGGAGGGGCCCCGGCCACCCAGGCGACAACAACAGGTGGTAGTCGACGACTAGGGAGGCAGGGAATCTCGTGGTCGACGAAGGGGAGTAGTGGAGGCGCGGGCGTGGGCATCGTGTTGCGAGCCCGAGACCCACGGCTAGGGTTTCGCGGGCACGCGCGCTTGGGTGTTGTAGGGTGGCGCGGAGGCGTCGATCCAGCGGAGAGATCCATGGGGGCATCACGCCGGGGCGCGGCGGAGGTACCAGCGGGAGGCGGCCGGAGCAGCGCCGGTGAGCCCGAGCTGCGAGGCTAGGGTTTCGTGTAGCCGCGCGTGCGGGCACGGGCATACATCGTGGCGGCGAGGAAAGTGGCAGAGAGGAGGCAGCAGAGTTTCACCGGTCTACGGCGGCGGCGGATGCGGCAGGTACCGGCCGGGGCGGCGGCGGCGGATGCGCCAGGTACCGGCCGGGGCGGCGGCTGGCGTCGCAGTGGGGAAGGGGATCGCGAAAAAGGGAGCGCGCGTGCGAGGAGAGGGTGAGCGATTCAGGGAGAGAAAATGAGAGAGAGGTCTGGGTTGGGCCTCGTGGGCTGGCCCACTAGAGCCAAATGGGCCACCGACACGACCCAACACCCCATTCCCTCTCCTTCTCTCGTTTCTCTCACGCTCGGCCACCGACTCTGTTCGCTCCCCTTCTCCTCGCGAAGCCGCCGCCGCCGCCCTTCTCCGGCCGGTCGCCAGCCGTCTCTGGCGCAGCCGCTCGCTGGAGCTGCCTCTCCCATGGACTCTTCCATCGATCTCCCCTTCTCGGTTTGATCCTCACGCCCTCTCTCTTTTGTCCTCGACCGCGAGTACACGCCCTCCCCCTGCCGATTCGGCCGTCACCGGCCGCTATTGACACTGCTCCGGCTTCCTCCACATGCTCCCTGTCAAGTCCTTGCCTCTATGCGCACTCGTCCGGCGCGGGTGCCACCGCCGGCCGCGAGAGATCTGGCTGGTGCGGCAGCGGCAGCAAGTGAGTGTGGTGGAGAGCGCGCGGCTGGAGGGGATTCAAGTATACTAGGATAGGGGAGTTTATCTCAAATTATGTGAGTAAAGAGCCAATGCATTTTCAGGTGTTTCTCATTCTGTGAATGAATTTGGTGCATTATGTCATCCAGTCAAGGATACCACCATGGCAGATGATGACGATCTTTGGTTTGCATCCCCTAAATCCTTGTCGAAAGTGAGGAAGAAAGATGAATGGCGGAGACCGTACCATGCTGCTTATAATTCAAAGATGGCATTGGTGGCTCTATTATCATTTTGGCCCCAGGCTTGTAATATGCACGATTCATATTCACTTCTTGGTCATAATAATCATGTAGTAAAAACGGTCTCCATGTTGTTCTATGTTCATTTATTTTTGACCAAATAATATTCTTTCCATTTCTTAGTATGTTCAGTTCTGATTAAGGCTTACTCTATGTATGACGTGAGCTTTCTTTCATGGCAGATCTGTGGAGACAGATAATCACAAAACCAAGCATGGGTGACTATGTGAAAAAACTAGATATGTCATCGTTTCATATTGGAAGCAGACTGCCCGTGCCAGTATCTCTGAGACAGGAATTGCTTGACATCGATGGAATCTCCTATCGGCTACAGCGGGAGATTCAGATACTGAAGAAATTAATCTCGTACGATGTAAAAATTGCCTGGTAAATGTTTTTTTTATCTTCATACTATTTTTGCTTTAGTTCCTGTTCATAATTTGACCTTCTTCATTTGATGCCTCAATCTTGATTGCACTAGTTCTGTTGTGTGGTTTCTTAATCTTCACTGCTCTGGTCCTGCTTACTTGTATTGGGGGGTTGTTGGGTGTACCTGTCTGTGGTTTGCAGTTGCAGCCACAGGTCTATACTTGGTATGCTGGAGCAAGCCGCAGCTACCTGATAAACAACAGCTGCGACATAAAACCATATTGCTTCATGTAGGCATCTATGTTGTGCCTAGGGTTTTCAACAACCTTGCCACCAAGGTTTCCAGAAGATGAGGTCTAGATTTTGTTTTAAATGGACTGGTCTCTAAAATGTTATGCAATTTTCTTTTGTGCACATTGGGTGTTCTGAACCACCATGTAAAAAGACCAGGAAACAATTCCGAACAACTGGTTCTTCTACCCCTAAATAACTAAAACTCACTGCAGATTTTGCTGAGTTGATATTTGGTGTTGGCTTTGAAAATAAAGTCCAGCTGTACCCGTTAGTTGTTTCCATCAGGAAAACAGCATGTTGATCTATTCTTTATTTAAGATTTTGGAGAGTGGTCCCGGCCAGCTCTTTGGGACACTCGCTATGCATTTTAGCAAAAGGCATAACTAAACTTATTTGTAAATTCAAGTTAGTTTTAATATTATAATTGATAATTGATATGGCAATGTGACAAGTCGATTTATTATTGTAGGCTCTCATTGCAAGACGTAGTGACAAGGTGGTAATGTCTAGTGATGACCGAGGAGATCTCTGTGTTGAACCTTTTTGTTGGTTATTGAACATATCGTAAACACCAGAAATTGCTGTATATATGTCAACAGGCAAAAAAACTTCCAAGTTTATGAATGTTTTCTTCTACTCCACAATTACAATAATCTGTGGACTTCTAATTCACAACAACAAAATTGCAAATTTAGACTATCCATGAAAATGAGCAATTCTCGCCATGTTTGCAGGACCTTCAAGAACACAAGGGCTGCATCGCCTCAGCCTCACGCTGCTACATGGCCTGGCCATTACGCCAGGCATCGCCCCGTGCTGCCCACGTACATAAGGCACACGTCTCGCCGCCGGCCAGTTGATGACCTCAGCCGCGCATTTGCTTCCTCCGCATGCAAGGAAAGGTGGGATCGAAAGAAGAGAGGTAGTAGTCCTGCCTGTCTAAACCAGCTGGTGAGTGTGACTAGTGCCTTGTGTAAAGTAGTGTACTGCCGATAAAATACATATCCTTTGGCTATTGCTAAATTCAGTGTATACATGTAAAATTTTCACTAGTGTATTTTCTGCATTCACTACAGAATGTTTGGTTGCCAGTTTGACACAAGCGTCTGGACCCAGTGAGCCCAAACCTTTGAATAAATAACACATGTTGCATTTTAAAGTTCCAGTTAGTTCTTAAAATATTTCCACATGTTATAACTTTATGTATTGACAGTGAGTTAGTACTCATGTGCCAGTATGTTTTACTGGCTATTGCATCTGCCAGTATGTCATGTGAGTTAAAAAAAGTTACACCTAACAAAGTTGATCCCAAGGAGCTCAACTGAGGTTGTATGTACTATCTGTATATACTGTTTAGCAGAGTGATGACAACCATTTTGTTTCTTGCATGGGGATATCTAGTCGCATTTTGGGTTGCTGGGAGTATAATTTTCTTGCATGGGGATGATTATTGTAAAATTGTTTGTTTTGTTTCTTGATTTAGAGGGCAAGTAGAAGTTCAAGTAACTTAAGACGCTTTGCAGATACCTCACAGTTTGTGATTTGATAACCAGGGAAGAAGAAGGTCAAGGAGAAAATAGGGCAAGAGGACCAGACCAAGAAGTGTTGGTAATCGAAGGGCCCTTCCGATGTCACTGTGTTGTCTATTCTGTCATGATCACGGTGAGCTACTAAGTCCTACTGTGGTGGTTCTGGAGATGGAGCTTGCTTGAGGTTGCAACTGGCTGTTCAAACCGAAGCTGCAGAGGAGCATGGCGAGCTGCCGAGGAGCGGAGAGCTGCGGAGGATCACGGTGAGGTGCCGTGAAGCCATCTAGATTGCTAGGTGAAGGTCTCTACAGTGAACTTGTTCAGATTATCAGTTAGTTTAGATTTGCTGTGGTTGCATTTGCTAGTGTTGCCTTTGAAGTTGTATGTGATGGTTTGTTGGATTTATATCTATGTACTTTTATTAGCAGATGGTGTTGTTTCCGTAGACAGTTTGTTGTTTAGTAGAATTTTCAAATTCTATTGTTTAGTTCAATTTGACCAGAGGCATAAATTGGGGCACTTGTCAAAGTGCCTCAGTAGCTTGCTACTTATTGGGGCACTTGTCAAACTGCCTTAAAAGGTAGTCACTTATAGGGGCACTTCTTCAAACTGCCCCAAAAGATAGCCACCTACAGAGGCACTTTTTCAAACTGCCCCAATAGGTGTCACCTGTAGGGGCACATCACCAAACTGCCCTAATAGGTGGCCAACTATTGGGGCACTTTTTCAAACTGCCCCAATAGGTGTCACCTATAGGGGCACATCACCAAACTGCCCTAATAGGTGGCCAACTATTGGGGCACTTTTTCAAACTGCCCCAATAGATGTCACCTGTAGGGGCACATCACCAAACTGCCCCAATAGGTGTATACCAATTGGGGCACTTCACCAAACTGCCCCAATAGGTGTATACCAATTGGGGCACTTTTCCAAACTGCCCCAATAGATAGGGCATTAGAGGCATTTTGGCCAAAGTGCCTCTAAAGGGGGGTATTTAGGGGCACTATGAAAAGTGCCCCAGGGCAAAGTGCCCCTAAATCCCTACCGTGTAGTAGTGCAGCCCCTCCATCCCACCCAGCGGCACCACCTGGACCACCACCGCGTTCATCGGCAGGAACACCAGGTTCGTCAGCCCGGAACCGTGCACCGCCAGCATTGCGTTGACTGCGTTCACCGTCGCCGACGCATCGGCCATCCGAGCCTGCCCGCTGTCGTCCACGACCGCCTCGTCCTCTTGTTTCTTGGGCGGCGTCATCAGGTCCGACGTCGTCACCTCGAACCCAACCTCCTCCGCGGCGGCCACGATCTCCTCCAGGTTCATGAACCGCCGCTTTGACCGCCGCGTGATGATTAGCAGCCGCGGCCGCCTCCTCTCCTCGTCGTCCTCCTCCGTCCGGATGGCATGCTCACGGGGCAGTGAATACCGCCACATGAGGAATCGCTTGAAGTCCACCATGGACACGTTGTTGGGCGAGCGGCGACGGTCGATGCTCAGGTCCTTGTGACTCTTTAGCCCGACGGTCACCCGCCGATAACAGTGCACCCGTGCGTCGCCGTCAAAAGTTTTCGTGGCAGATTTTGGATGTGCCCTCAAAAGTTTTCGGGGCACATTTTGGATGTGCCCTCAAAACTTTTCAGAGCATGTCAAAATGTGCCCTAAAAGGCATACATATAAGGACACATATTTGAAGTGCCCTTAATACTTTCCGAGTAGCAAGTAAATTCGGCACATTTTTATGTGCCCTTAAAAGTTTTAAAGGCATATTTTACACATTTGAGGGCACTTAAAAGTGCCTCCAAATCTCTACCGTGATGTAGTACTTTGCTTTGTTTTCTGTTAATAACAAGTGGGAGTCCCGCACAAGTAGGTTGAGTCACGATCAGACCATTGAATCCGCAGTGCATACGATTAGTAGACTATGGTGCTATTAAGAGGCATCTCTCAGTTGTATCATGAACTTCTATTTATTCTCTAACACATATATGTGCTTCATTTTATGTTTTTTTACCCTATTTAAATGTGCACAACTACAGGTGAAATCTTGGCCCTGCCCTATTTCTATCTATTTATAAAATCTTCAAAAGATTATTCTAAACAAGTGATTGTACAAAAAAAAAAGTCTCCTTCGCAATGATCTTACACCAAGCAACAACTTCCCAAGATTGGATAAAGTTATGTCTCTAGGAAAAGAATATACTACATCTGTAATCTGGATCGAAGATATTAATCTTTTTTTGGCGTCGTTCTTGGAAAGTAACTTTTGCTACCCTGGGAAGGTCATTAAATATTTTGTTAATTAGTTTAATTACTATTTAAGTTTATTTATTATTATTAGTTTATATTTTCCTTGGGAAAAAACCTTAGTTTATCTTTTGTTCTTATTTGAAAATCCAAAATGATTAATTAATCTTTTTCTTGTTTGTTTAGTTTATTTGTTTATCTTTTAATAAGCAACAAAACTTACGAAAGACCTCTACTGCATCATTTTCATTTTATATAAAACATACGTACAGAGAGTTTATGAAAACAAATAAAAAAATGTGCACTCATTGTGACATGCCTTCATTGGGGCTAGGTTTGGCTCTACGACTCATTGATGAATCTAAAGCATTTATCCAGGTTAATATGCTGTCCATCAATGAAAAAATTGTTCTCCATAAACTCCAGCATCAAACAAGAGCGCCTCCAACACATTGGGCTAGGCATATATTTGAAGCTCGGCATACACCGTGATTTCGGTACACAACGGTCAAAAACCTACGATCAACTATATTGTATACTCCCTCCTGCTCAAAACAGGTAACATATAAAGTTTGTTCAAAGTCAAACTTTGTAAAGTTTAACCATGTATATTGGTAAAAATATAAATAGATACAATGAAAAATTAATATTTTTTGAATTTTCATGAAATATATTTTCATATTATATGTATTTGGTATAGTATATCTTCGTATTATTATATATATTTTTAGTCAAATTTTGCAAAATTTAACTTGCACGCAAAATTATGCGCATCATAATATGAGCAGGAGGGAGTATAAGTTTTTTTTTCTAAAATGCCCATGGGCATGCATATTACCGGTTACCTGAAATATAGGAAATACCCTGATTGTACACCACTATTTCAGTTCCGATGCGAAAACAGAATAAGAAGAACAAAAAGGGTTGTCTTATATGTTTGTGCAATGTACTTGTCGTCGACACCAGTGCATGCTTTGATCGCCGTCGTCGTCACGGCCGGCCGGCGCCGGTTGTCATGTCGATCAGTGCCACGACTGTTACGGTCACCGGAGGAGTTTGAGCGCCTTCTCGAGGACGGGCCTGAACCTGGCGATGTCGAGCCGGACGTCCTGCTTGCCGAGGTAGATCTCATCGACGAGCGACCAGCTCTGCTTGTGTATGGGGCCCGGGTCCATGAACACCGGGTGGCTCCTCGGGTACAGCTCCGACAGCGTGCTCTCCTCCGCCGTGATGTTGTACTGCAGGTACCTCATGTTCATGTCCCTCGGCGGCACCCCGTACTCGTCCATGGCCAGCCCCTCCATCCGCCCCAGCGGTACCACCTGCATCACCACCGCGTTCATCGGCAAGAACACCAGGTTCGTCAGCCCGGAACCGTGCACCGCCAGCATTGCGTCGAACGCGTTCACCGTCGCCGACGCCTCGGCCATCCGCGCCTGCCCGCTGTCGTCCTTCACTGTCTCGTCGCCTTGTTTCTTTGCCGGCGTCATCAGGTCCGACGCCGTCACCTCGAACCCGACGTCCTCGGCGGCGGCCATGATCTCCTCCAGGTTCATGAACCGTCGCCGCGACGGTCGCGTGACGACCAGCAGCCGCGGCTTCCTCCTCTCCTCGTCACCCTCCTCCGTCCGGATGGCGTGCTCCCGGGGTAGCCCGTACCGCCACATGAGGAACCGCTTGAAGTCCACCATGGACACGTTGTTCGGCGCGCGGCGCGGGTCAATGCTCAGGTCCTTGTGGCTCCTGAGCCCCACGGTCACGCTCCGGTAGCAGTGCACCCGCGCGTCGGCGTCGAGGTCCACCACCTCGTGCCGCGTCAGCCCGTCCACGATCTCGCCGTACTTGCCGAACCACCAAGCCTGCTTGTAGGTCACCAGGAGCTGCACCTCGCGTCCCAGGTGGCGCGTCGTGATGAAGAGAGGGATAATGTTGTCGTTGAAGTCGTGGTAGTAGTTGCCGCAGTACCCGCCGTTGGAGTAGAGCACGGCGGGCACGTCCTCGTGCATCACGTCGCACGCCGGAGCCTCGCTGGCGGAGGCGAGCCGCAGCGTGAACTCCGTGATGCCGTTCATGATGCGTGACTCCCCCTTGCGCGTGTACGGCTTCATCTTCCAGCTCGTCGCGTCGGCGGCGATCCATGTGGCGTTCGCGCCCACGACGTCCCCCGCGGTGGTGCCGCGGCGAGGGGTCACGATGAAGACCTCCGACGTGCTTCCACGGACGCGGATAGCGCCGGCCAGCTCGCAGAAGTCGGACCTCGTGTCGTTGAACTCGCAGCTCACATGAGGCTCAGGGACGAACTCCTCCTCTGCATTGCACAAATTCACATCACAAATCATGATTTTTTTCCTGGATTAAGGAACTAATCAATCACATTGTATAATGCATGTTGATGATATACACACCTGCCAAATTGAAGAAGCTCCTGCTATCCATCAAGAGTGATGGAAAAGGCTTGCCTGAAGATTAAAACCTCAGCGTCAAATCCACATTTCCATTACAAGAATCGATGAGTATTGGCATGGTACTGATGAGTTCAACCATGAATTAATCAAACATCGTAACCATTTCTCTGACAAAACAATGCATTGCAAGAAAGAATTTGTGGATACATACCTATCACCAAGAACTGAACCCCTGCGATGAGCAGCAGCAGGGAAAGGCTGCATGAAGGATGTCCCCTGCTTTTCTTTAAGCTCTTGCTCCTCAGAGGCAGAGGCACCTTCATCTCTGCAGCTTTACAACCTCACAAAGCAGACAGAGCTAGCTCCTATGCGACACTACTAATATCCACCATGGACGGAACGAACTCTTGAAATACATTAGTGGTACGCACGGCAAGCCGATGATTACTTAACTCGGAGAGGAATTAAAAACAGGTACGATAATGATGGATTATCCTTCTAGCTCCCGCAATGCTTCCCATAAGGTTGCACGATCTTTGTGACTGCTCTGCATTATCAGTGTAGCTAAGAATACTAATATTTTCAGATGGAAACGCTGCAAAAAAAAAAAAACGGAGGCAAAAACACCTTATCAAATAATAAATAACGGTTTTGCTAATTTAGTTAGAACTCACTCAACCCAAAACCCGTCTGATTTGCATCGTGAGTCATGTGCCTATAAGTTCTAAGCGGAATTGCAATTGAGACTGTTAGTTGCAAGTGGGATCACAATGTTGCAGCTAATATTTTTCAGTTGTAAGTAAAGTTGCAACTAATATTATTCATGTATTCAGTAGTACATGTCTCTGATAAAATGTATCATATGGTTGACTACAAAGCCCTTAAAAATAGTATGTACCCTTTTGACTAGCATCTGCTGCCAGACTATCACTGTGATCGTGATTCCATCGCCATTGGAGAGTTTATACTACTCCCCTCTGACTTTGCAACTTGCGTCGCTCTGGACAGTGTGTATATGCATGATCGATTGGTTGATTGCAGGAAGGTAGTATTGCTGGCCACGTCGGTCTCAAGTAGACATGATGACATTTATACGTGGGGAACTATTCCTTTGGTCCCTACAAGAAAACGAGAAATACAGTAATATATATCCTCGGCCACTAGTATAATGCAGGTGTATAACAAAGAATGTTTAGCCAGGTGTTTATTATTGGACGATCTGAATTTATTGGTAGGGAGATGTTGGGCTATGATCTAGCCACAGGCTGCAGGCACCGCTAGCTGATAGACAAATGGAAGTGAAGCCTTTTCAGCGAGAGAGGATCGATGATTTGGAATGTAATAGTTCAGTTAGCAACTCGAGAGCATTTGCCTATCTTACTTTTAGCAACTCCAGAGCATTTTAGTATGCAGGGTAAATTTAAACATGCACCTTATGAAGAGTTGTATACTAAGTTGAGTTTGTTTTTCGAATATCAAAATATAAAAGAAGTCCAATGTGTTGCCATTGTGAGTCTCAAACAATCTCTGAATTGAATATTGATGTACACATGATAAGGAGAACGAAATGAGTCAAGAGGTTCGCCTAACGTCCCTGGCTCATGACTATGATGCAACTCTCATGTATTACGGATTTCGGATGTTGAGTTATTGCCACACTTCTTGGAGTAGGTCATGGTTAGACCATACCCTTCTACACATGTGAAAGACCGTCTACGTCACCTAGCTAGAGGGAGAGTCAATAGGCGATGATCAACGATATTAATGAAAGTTGGCACTTTTATCAAGTTGTTTCTATGATTTTCTGAAACACCCTAAACATGGAACATCTATAAAGGTATAACTTGTGGAAAAGTAGACTGTAAGAAGTAAAGGAGCAAGGTAGGGGGATCGCAAGCATAAAGATGTATTCCGAGGTTCAAATAGTTGATGATTCCATGTGTCCCGTTGTATAAGGTTAGGACACAAAGCTCAAAAGACACAAAGTCCTCGGTCCCTTGAGCTTGGATCCATGCATGAACAGTATGAGAGATCTTCATATGAATTAGGTGATCACCGTCATTCAGAAACTCTTGGTTCCTTCACAAAGCATCATAAAGGTTTTCAAGTGACTCTCTAGCCGCCTAGGAGGCGCAAACTCTCAAGAACTAACAAGACATGGCTAGGATTTAGTTCCCGAAGATCTAAAAAAGATAGTACAAAGGTATGGCTTCAATTTGCACTCTAGATCTCATAAACTATGAAGGTGTGGGTATAGATCTATGTGTATGAGAGATATAAAAAAGGTAGAGAAACTAGGAGCCTCTATTCTCTCAGAACAAATTGCTATGAATTACTTCATTTTTCCTTGGTGGGGGCTCGCTATTTATATGAAACTGTTGAAATTTGAATTTTGTAGGAAATTTGAACCAGTTGATACTACCGAAAGGTTAAACTTGGAAATGTAGAGAACTTGAATCCATGAGAGAACAAACTGGATCTTGGATGTACCAGAAGTGGAGCTCGGAGGTACCGACACAAACAACGCACTCAAAAGTTCATTTTTACCCAAAAGTGAAGGAAAAAAACTCAAAGGTTCTAGTGTGGATAACGGGTAATTTTTGTCTGAGAAATGTGAACACTCAAATGTACCAGATGTGAATCACCTCGGAGGTATAGGATCGAACAGAACAATTTCATTTTAAAAAACCTACTACTAGCCCTATACAAAAACTTTCATGGATAGAGTGAATGAATGCTCATTGGTCTGCCTGCACTATACTCGGCAGTACTAGCAGAAAGATAGTTATGTCAAAAACACATTCATCTGCCAAGTCTCTCAAACTCACATGGTGGGAGGTACCGAGTATATGTAAAAATATGAGTTGGGGGTTATTTGAGTGGAAGTTGATCAGAAAATTTGTGGGAGTTATGTAGGGGTTCTCTTTTCCTCATGCATTCTCAATTACCCCTCTTCATAGTATGGCATACATGTGACTTAATAAAACGAAAATACATTTAATAGTTTCAAGGGTCATCAATATGATCCATTTTTGCAATTTCCATGATCACAAAAATGATAGCATGATTAATTCATCATGTCATGATCATTGAGAGCTTAAATTTGGCGAACGTATACATATTATTACTTCCCACCAATTTCCTTGCCATGGATAATCCAAACCCACATTTAAGGATCTTTCGACGTACATCGACCATACTATTAGAAATCGGAAGGTCGGTGATATTTTTTGATAATCACTAACATGCTGAAGTTGTCATGAGTGGCTATTTGTGATGTTTTATGCGAGGAAAAAACTCACATCATGGCACATATTGGTATGTGCTGTTTTCTAGAAGAAACCGTCTATTTTCGTCACGAGTTGGGAAGTTTCTCACTGTTCCTTGAGCACAAAGTCTACCGGCCCAACCTAGGGCCCAGGCTAAAAAATCCATGACAATTTTGTCACAAAAAGGGGGCGATTTGCACAAAAATAACCCAAAAGTGAAAGAAAATCACAGACTGACCCTCCGGCGAAACTATTTCACCCATCTAACCCTTTTGTGTGGCGCCCCTCTCATGGGCGCCACACATGCCCATGTGGCGCCCGTCCTGCCGGCGCCACACACCCATCCGACGTGGCCCGTCGATGCTGAGCTGGGTGAGCCGATCCGACGTGGCAGCCTGTGTGGCACCGCTCACGCCGGCGCCACACATTGAAAGTGTGGCGCCGCTCGGAAGAGCGCCACACATCCACTTAAGTTTGGCCGCGCGCGCCCAGCCAGCCCGACCCTCTTCATCGGTGTGGTCCATCTCCTCTTGCGTCCAATATCGGTGATTTGGATAAATATCGGTGACGACTACAAAATGAATAAAGTTTTTGACTAAGTGGAAAAGACCCAAATATTAGTATGAAATTAGAAACCGTAAGGAAATATAGCGTGGAGAACCCTGACCTAAATTAACAAGAAATTAGTCAAAAAATTAAGATTAAATCAAAATGAAAAATATACAGAAAAAGGAGAATCGGTACTCAAAAAGGAGAAATTAGTCCTGACGTTGCATATCAGCATGCTCGTTCGTGTTATTAAATGGATCAGCTGGACCTGCAAGGCGACAAGGCTTACCAGCCGGGGGCAATCACATACCAAAAGGCTCAACACACTTTTGGGCCGAGATTCCCTGAGGAACTCGGAGACGGACAGGACTGGAAAATCAGTTCCGAGTTCCGACCCAGGGTTCACCTCCGCCTTTATAATATGGAGTCACAACAACTCCACCGGCACCTCCCCAAACAGAAAGCTAGGGTTCCAAACCGGAAATCTCCCAAGTCTCGTGTCGAGGAGATCGGATCGAGCGACCGACGGTCTGTGTGAGGAGTGCTTCTTCAAAGGAGGTATGGCGAGGACGGAGGTATCCATGATAGCCAAGCTGCCGACGCTGGATCCGACCGGCTCCGGCGACGGGAACAAGGAGGCAGTGGACTATCTCCTCACCGTCGAGTACAAGCCTTTCGACCGCCAAGTGCACGACACCTTCAGCCCCGAGCAGATGAAGAAGTACAACGAGGCGGCCGACTTCTTCGACGAGCTGAGGAAGATGCTCGCCGAGTCCCAGAAGGAGCTCCGGGCAGAGCACGGCTACATCGTCGACAGCTAGTTCTGACAAATTCGAAGCTTTGGTGTTGCGCTTCCATCAGGCCATCAGGGGCTACCATGCATGACGACGTCCGCGTCTCGGCGAGTTGCCATCTAGCTTACTCCGTTGGTCCGTTGCATCTTGAATCTTGATCTATGACTATATATCTGTATGTTGTTCCAAGTTAATTTAACCGTGTTTATCTCTTGCAAATTCAGTTATGATGTTTCAGTGTTGTGTCAAGAATTAAATTTTGTTAGTCTAACATGATCCTTGGTCTACGATAAGCTTAGGGTAAAAAGAAGGATTTGTTATAGGCTTCTTTGGGTTGCACACCTCGGTTGCTTCCAGAACTCTGATCTCATAAGTTTTTTTCCTTTCTAGAAAACAAACAATTTAGATCAATTTGAGCCCTGACCTTATTTTAGGATTCATGCAAGTCTACCTAAGGGAACATCTTATCAAATGGCTTTCGACATAAAATGGATGAAATGGGAGTAGGGAAGGGACATATACCAACGCCCTGGTGACGAGCTCGCACTTGTCTGCAAACAAACACCCACGCTCATTAGGCCACGTGTCGATGCTATCCAGGCCGGAGGTCAGAGAGTCTTTCTCAGACGTGGTCCAAGCATCAACCTCAACATCCTGACGCCGTCTCCATTCCATGCAACCGTGAAACGCTTGTCGCCCGACGCCGTCCCCATTCTCACAACTCTTTGAAGGAATGTCGTCGCGACCCGGCTCGCCGTCCGACCCGATATAAATCTTTTTCCCCATCCATATTGCCAAGTTTGGTTTTTGTAATGGCATATCTCAAGTGAAAATTGGGACGGCATATATCCAATCAATCCATAATAAAAACTCGGGCTCCTATTGCGCCTACCATCTAAATGTAGCATACAGAACCATATCAGTGAACTATCAAGGAATTGATAACAAGGAAGTGAATACCGGCTAATGCAAGCCGTTGTTGGCTAAATAGTTGTAAGGGGCACGATGCAACAACAAATCACTAAACATAAGTAAAACACAAACATGAAAACTTGGAAAAACGTAAAACTTGGAAACACAAACATGCCTTTTTGTAGTGCTCTTGAGCGTGTGAATGTACAAGATGCCTGCCGGGCTTCCACCATTGACAACGATCTTCATGGACCTCTGTGCAATTCTTTTGGGCTAAGTCCTAACCCAACTTAGCCCAACACTACTAAACTGGGCCTAGAAACTCAACCGCGGCCCATATTTCTCGCCCCCTTTCACCTGCGCCGCCGCGCCTCACGGCGACAGCAACGGCCAGCGTCCCCCCTTCCTTCGCTTGAGGTTCGTCAACGGCCAGCTTGTGCGGAAATGGGCGGACGAGGCGACGCGCCGGAAGCCATGGCAGCGTCCTTGCCCCTCCTCTCGCCCCGCGCCCCCACGCCGGCGCGGGACGAGGTGCGGCGGCAGGTGGTGCTCGCTGCGCCTCTGGTCGCGTGTAGCCTGCTGCAGTACAGCCTGCAGGTGGTCTCCCTCATGTTCGCCGGCCACCTCGGCGAGCTCTCCCTCTCCGGCTCCTCCGTCGCCTCCTCCTTCGCCAACGTCACCGGCTTCAGCGTCATGGTAAGCCTCGCCTAGTGGTACCGCTTTCTGATTGTGAAACATGACCAAATTGTTCGTTCCAGAGCTGAATAGCGAATTGATTCAAAAATGCAACACGGCCACCTATGTCGTGTCCCAGGGATGGAAGCACGGCAGATTCAGCGGGATACAGTGGATTACCACGATCTGATAGGAAATCAGAGAGAACAGAGGTGAGGAACAGAGAACGGGGATGAGAGGTCCAGACTGCAATTCATTTTCAGCATAGCCCCCATTCTCGTTACAAGCCTCATACTTGTACTGCTCCTAACCAAACACATAGAACGGTGGCCCTCGGCCCATGATATACAGAGGCCCAAGTTACAAACCATACTGTAACAACCCATAGACGGGGCATTACACTCCCGCTCTTGAAATTCGGCTTGCCCTCAAGCTGATGATGAACGATCTTGAATCGGAAATGCCGTCAACCTTGCATAGCCAAAGGGCAAGCCCACCTGGATCATATGGTAGCATCTGATCTGTGTAGATGATCTTACTGTTAATCCCAAGCTGATGAAAGAAATGGCAATCCTCCCCATGTATTTGCTTGGTTGTGTTTAATCCTCCCAACTCGCTCAGCTGAACTATCACGAGAGAACTGAAGTGTTGTCGTCCAAGACTGTGATCGCATAGCGACCATACCTGATGCAGATGCTACATGTATCTCATAATCAGATGGCCCCAAAAGAGACGAGTATAATTCTAGCAAGGCCCGAGCAATACTGTTAGTGTCCGGAGGAAGCTTCATGTAGTTCTGGGTTGGCTGCACTTTATAGGTATGCCAAGATGCAAACCAAAACAGGCATGATGGTAGCATAATTGTCATGTGTTCCCAGTAACCAAGTCTGGTATCACAGTCCAGCCCACCATAAACCGGGTCACATTGCCTACCAGAAAAATATGCCCTCTTGCACCTGCAAGTCAGAGCACCAAGACTGACAACCAGGTGTGAAATTCCAGGATTCCACAACTGTATTCCACACACGAATAAGCAAGAGCAGGTCAGTCGTGGTCTATTTTCAACTGGAAATTCATTGGACATCGTTGTTGTGATAGTAAAATCTGGTCCATGATCAAGAGAGCATCTCACAGCCGGAACACACAAGCCTGGTACACACTCGCTTGAAAGCAGTGTCGAAGTACCAAGGTCATGAGTAATCGCTACGTACCTCATGGACTGGACCTCATAAAGAGCTGTGAGGAACTGTCCAGCTACAGCTGAGGGCAGCATTAGTAGGTCTCCTGCAGGCAAACATGTGATCCTGTACTTGACAAAAGGTACCAGTAACAGAAATGAAACCTCATCTCTCCAGGCATGAACTGGAAAACAGAGGCGGCAATTAAGATGAGTCCTCTTTCTGTTAACAACTGGGTCAGATAGTGGAGAAACATCAATTAGGGCCTCAACTTGAAGTAGCCAGCAAGGAGAGATAAGGACACGAGCTGAAATAATAGGAACAGAGTACAGTTGATAGCCAATCATTTGTGCAATTTTGTCTTGGAAAATACCAGGTGGTGGCCAAGATAGTAACTGAGTTGTATTCCTTGGTAGAAGAACTATGTTGCTACTAGATAATTCCACTTCAGCTGATAGCCTTCCATTTGCACCAAATCTCGCAGAAATAGAATTACGCTTCTCCTCAAGGTCATATGTTCTGAAGAAACAGCAAACTCTAACAATTTGCCTGCACACAACTATCACAGACCTTCTACTGCATAAACATGGTGTTTTCCGTTCCATGTTCAGTGTATTATCACCATCACTTATGCACTCCAAACAACTTGCTCGATTAGGTGAATGGTATTGTTGCAGGTACTCACGCTGCCAGCAACCCCAGAGTCTTCCAATATTATAGAACTCATACTAGAATATTCTCAATGAAGCAAGTGCTTGTACATAATGTCCACCAAAGGAGCTAGTCCAGTGCAAGACATAACTGACAACATAGCAATTCAGACCCTCATGTGGCTGAAATGTAGATAGTCAATATACCTTGACCAACAGGACATGGCTCCTTAGAACCGGCTGCTTCTGAATGGCACTTGAACGATGGCCATGGTCTTGGCCGTAGCACTCGCCCTTGCTGCTTGATATTAAAACTCACATCCAGCTTGTACATGGGTGTCAACACATCAATGTCGTCCTCAAGGCATAGGGTCAAACAGGGAACCACAACCATGTTCGACACTCCAACGGTGCTCCTTGGCGGCTCAACAGTACCACCTCGAGCTGTACTGGTCTGCTTCTGAATGAATGAAGGCCATGGTGCTGGCCGGAGCACCTGTCCTTGTTGATCCCAACACCTAGTCGACGTCGTCGAGACGAGCTTCCGCGGTATGGTTAGTGTGGATGGTGGAGCCGTGGTCCCGAGGGCCAGGGACACCACCACAGGGTTGTTGTTGTGGCGACCATCTGCCATGCCATCCCTCGAGCAGGTGGCACGTGTCACTGCAGCGACAATGATGGTGTCGAGATTGAAGTTCTTGTCGCTCGCCGCTGATGCAGCGAGCTTGGGGAAGATGTTGATGGTGGTCGGAGACGAAGTAGGTGTCGTTGTTGAGGTGAGCGCCGACGTTGATGTAGTGGCATCATGACTTGGGCCTTCGGTCGAGCACTTGGTCAGCATGAGAGCAGTATGACTGCTGATGTTGGCAACGGTGACGCTCTTGCCTGCTCCACATTCCAGTGGGCCAGCGAGCTCGGAGGGAACGTCGATGAAGTTCCCTCCAGGAGTATCCTGCTCGAGTTCAGACTCCTTGGTGGCGGTCTCCCGTGAGGAAGGAGTAGTTGCCTGTGACACTGCATGCATCATCACAGACAACTCTCGTAGTTGGTCACGGATCTGATCGCAGAGCTCACCCAGGTTGCTCTTGGCTGATGGGGCAGCTGGTGAAACATCCTGAATGTCGAGGAGGCAGGAACACTTGTAGATGCAACGGCCATGCAAGGCAAGAGCCTGTGCTGCCCCGTTTCTGGATCGAAGCTGAACCACTGCCTCTACATGGTCGCTCCTCTGGGATACAGAGATACTTACCACGCCATACGCCGCAAATACCTGCTGCAGTGTCTCCTCAGTAACCGGATAGTACAGATAGTGCACAGTGACGCGGAGAACGCCGCCGACGAACACCTGTGTCGGTCTCGACATTTCGTCGAACAAGTGGTTGGTAGGGAATGGGGTGGTGATTTTTTTGTGTATTTGTTGGCTCTGATACCAAATTGTCATGTCCCCGGGATGGAAGCACTACAGATTCAGCGGGATACAGTGGATTACCACGATCTGAGAGGAAATCAGAGAGAACAGAGGTGAGGAACAGAGAACGGGGATGAGAGGTCCACACTTCAATTCATTTTCAACATAGCCCCCATTCTCGTTACAAGCCTCATACTTATACTGCTCCTAACCAAACACATAGAACGGTGGCCCTCGGCCCATGATATACTGAGGCCCAAGTTACAAACCATACTGTAACAACCCATAGACGGGGTATTACAACCTAGTAGCAACTACTCGTTTCCAAGGCACTTTTTAGCAAAATCAGCAGAAAGTAACAACAGCGTGTCGTCTTTAGAAGCACTTTTTTCTAATGCTCTACTAGGTGATGCATGCCTACTACAAATTCAAGTAAACTTACTGATAAGATAACTGTGCCTGTTTGTTGCATCGCAATGCGACAGCTGGGAATGGGGAGCGCGCTGGACACACTGTGTGGGCAATCATACGGGGCAAAACAGTACCATATGCTGGGAACACATGCCCAGAGGGCAATCTTCGTTCTCATGCTCGCGAGTGTTCCGCTGGCCTTCGTTTTGGCCTTCACTGGCCAAATCCTCGTTGCTCTCGGTCAAAATCCAGAGATATCATACGAAGCTGGAGTTTACGCCCGGCTGCTGATCCCTGGTCTTTTCGCGTACGGCTTGCTCCAGTGCCTTACAAAGTTCCTGCAGGCCCAAAGCATTGTCCACCCGCTGGTAGTCTGTTCTGGAGTGACGTTGGCATTCCACATTCTGCTCTGCTGGTTCCTTGTTCAGAACTCCGGTCTTGCCAGCAGAGGTGCGGCTTTGGCGACCTCGATATCTTACTGGTTCAATGTGGTACTGCTAGCGATGTATGTGAAGCTCTCTGAAGCTGGCGGAAGGAGCTGGCATGCATGGTCAAGGGCGGTGCTAAAGGATGTCAACATGTATTTGGGTCTGGCCATTCCATCTACATTTATGACCTGGTAAGCTTGATATGAGCAACCTCCAAAGAACAATGTCTTACTAATGAGTATTTCGGCAATAAGTATGTCTTTTTAAAACTGGACGAAAAATGATGTGTGGTTTACCACCTTCTTTCTTCATGGACGTTGTTTGACTCGCAACATAGTTCAGCTTGGAGTACTGGGCATTTGAGATGGTGGTTCTCCTTGCAGGTTTTCTACCAAATCCAAAACTGGAAACTTCAATTTTATCCATCAGGTAAGTAAACTGAACTACAAAAATGCCCTCATGCATTACAGTACCCAGAATTACTAATTAGAAGATGAATTTGGTAGCTCCAGCATTGTTGCTCTATAACAAGACTAGTTACCTGTTACACTCAAATCACCTGCCAGTAGCACTGTGTGACACACCTTCCCTTTTCTATTTCTCAAAATTATCATTAACAAGTAGTTGGCTAGCTTGGCATATTATGCTTTCAGATGCTTGGTTATGTGAACTAACCATGCTTCACTTTTCTAGCCTAAACACAATGTGGATGGTTTATACAATTCCAAGTGGTCTCAGCAGTGCAATAAGGTCAGGAACACAAATTTCATAATCACACCCATTTCCTTTTATTTTCTGAGACACATCTCAAACTTGTACTTAACCAGTTTCAGTTCATGATTAATGTTTCTACGCAGTATTAGAGTGTCCAATGAATTGGGCGCGGGGAATCCACAAGCTGCACGGCTATCGATTCTTATTTCAGGAATTATATGCCTAGTAGAAGGCCTTCTTGTAGCTATCATCACAATCTGTGTACGAGATGTCTGGGGTTACTTGTACAGCAATGAAGAAGAGGTGGCAAAGTATGTATCCATAATGATGCCAATTCTTGCTACTTCTAACTTCATTGATGGACTACAATGCACGCTATCAGGTATGGCGTAGAAAACACATCCTAATATTAATTTTTGTGTCTACTATACTAATATTAATTTTTGTATAAACTGAATATCATATTTCATAGTTGCTTAATATATTTTCTGAAAATGTTAGTGCTGTTTGGCTTGCGCCAAGCAAGTTCCCTTTGAGTAGTAGCCATCAGACTGAACTTAAACTATCAATCAATATTAACTTTCAGACCATAAGTTATTAAGAAGTATTTTGAAACGGGGTCCTTTTGAGGATAGGTGGAAGTTCATTTAACTGCATGTAGTATTTTATGAATAATCTCAGATTGTTTTCATATATACGCTCATAGTACCAGAAGCATCTTAAAATAATCACGCAAGAAAATTGAAGTTGATATTTCTAGTTTTCCTCAAACTCCAACTAGTAACTTTTTTTCTCTTTCTTTTGTCGAAGCCGTAGTTGTCCTAATTTTTATATTAATGTATTGATGTACAAATTCCTAGCACAATCTAAAAAAACATCTGTGAAGTACTCCTAAACATGAATGTCCACACTATACAAACTGGCAGCTGTATTCATACTTGCTTGGATATCTCTTCGATCACCAAAACTCTAGCCCTATTGATTGTAGCAAGGCAAATGCCCACATGCTCTTCTAGCTCTTCGGCCAGTCTCCTAGAATTACAACAACTCCTCCTCAGCTCCATCACCATCTCATGCACTGGAATCTTCTCACCCACCATCCCCTTGCAATACATCGCCATTGAATTCTCCCGCTCAATACCGTCAGAGAGGCGCACCGCGAGGTGGCTCACCGTGTCGAAGTCCCTACCAAGAACGTATGTGCCCTTCGCAGCAGTATCGAGTTGTTCCTGCAACCGCTGCAAAGACTTTGTCTTGGAGCGTTTCAGCCTTGTGATCCTCTTCTTGAGTGCCATGGGACAGAGCCCCATGATTGCAGACCCAACAAGAAGGCTAAATAACATTAGGTGTGCTGCTGAGCTGATGGCAACCACACCACAGGCCATGATAAGGCAAGTCCTTGAAATCTTCTTGATTGTTTTCACTATCTTGAGATCCTTTGCCACTTTCTTGTGGCTTGATTTGATGGTCTGGAGCACAGAGGAGTACTTGTCATGAACCTGTCTGAAATTGCTTCTGGTGGTGGTGCTGAAAGGGTTGCTTCTAACAGTGAACGTTTCTATTCCAAGGGAAGTACTACTAGTGGCAGTAGTACATCCCAAAATGCTTGCTAGGAAGCTGTCCATTGATTGGTAGTTGCTTTGGGTGTTCTTGATGTTCCTCAGTAGCTGCTTGCAGATCTCTGAAGCCTCAGCACTGGCATCAAAGTAACCAGCCATCGCGAGCTCAATCTCGGTAGATTTTATATTCTGCAGCATGTTGTGAAGCATTGGAAGGATGATATCTTGCTGAAGGGCTTCAATTTCTTCCTTGTTTGTTAAAAAGTGCATGTTAGACTCTGTGCGCAGCATGTTGACATACTTTTCCTCTATGTTCAGGCCATCTTGCACGCCCACAGGCATTTCCATACCTGCTACAGAACACACAAATTTTCAGTGTGCAAACCTTAAATATAACAGAACCGCATGTCATTGATTTATTTTGGAAAGAGAAACCTCAAAAGCTGCCAACTGAAATATGGTATGTATGGTCTAAGAATATAGAAAACAAGGGCATTTAAAAAGTTTGATGTTCACCTTTGGATGCAGACGAGAAAATTGGTTCTTCAAGGCCTCCAAATGTAATCATCTTCTTCAAGTTCTTTATCATTTGAGACATGCACTGTTTTTTCTTTTATTCAGCTTCACCAATTGGCAATTGCACTACCACCTGCCTTGGCTTAAAATGTACCTCTGCTCAGGCTTAAAAGGGTTGCCCAAACTTCTGCAGCTTAAGACTTAAGTTTGCCACTCCCTGGATATCATGGCCCATATCTCCTGATCCTGAGGCCGTGGCAGTTCCACGATATATTTTGTATGACTACCTCTTGCACTCCACATAACTGTAGCAGTCCAACGGGGTATATCTTCATCTCTGTCCTTTACCAGCCGCCATACATACTGGAACCCTTAGGATTGTGTGCAAGCTTTCTTGGTGTTGTTGCTGCTGTAAGCCACTGAGACACTAGCAGCAATCAATTTGTGCTTCAGGTGCTCATTGCTCAAGTTGCCTTAAGTAGCTTCCTTTATTATGGTTTACTTGCCTGCACCAAAACACAGGTGTTTTTTTTCATATGTTTATGCGACATCTTCAGAAAATCCGTCCACGTGGATTAGAAGTGAAAAGTGAAAACAAAAGACTTGGGTACAGTATGGGCATGCCATAACATTTTGGAACATGTAGTTTTGCAAAGAAACATTCTGGTGGATCCGAGTTCAGAAGATTTTAACAGATCAAATTTATGTTTTAAAGGAGTAAAAGTAGCAGAGTTAAAGAGAGTGAAGGTATCAGCTTTGCTGTAAACTATTTGGATCAGGATGTAGTGAATATAGTAAAAATGTAAATATAAGAAGGAAAACTGAGGGGGAAATGCATTTTGGCTCATACGTGTAGATGCACCCATCATTCAAAAAACACATTAAAAAATGTCAAAAAAAAATCCGAAATAAAATTCTAGCTGTACACCCGAAACTAAGAAGGAAAATTAAGGGCTGTTATGTACTTTTCTTTGCTTTGCTGCAACCAATTATATTCCAGTCTTTTTTAATGTCCTGTCGTTTGGCACCTTGCCACTGCTCTTGCTTGCACAGGAGGACGACCTGGCTTTTGTGTCTGGTCACATCAATGAACACGGTATCCAGTTCTAAAAAAAATAACACACGGTATCCCAAACACAAAGCTTGTACATGTGGGTCATTATCCCAATCACAAAGCTTGTACATGTGGATCACATCACCTCGCCACATGACATCACACGTATATACCTCATACGTGGCAGCTCTGACATGAGCTTTTCTTTCAGCACATGTAATGCCTGAATAGTGACTTTTGGAATCTGCAAGCATGAAATGTGCTATCGCAAATAACAAATTGATCCTCGGGTTTTTCTTTTGCACAAATTGATCCTCATTTAGTAGGGTCTCCTGCACAGTGCACAGTACAAACATGGTCTCTTTCCTCTCAAACATCCGACAGTCTGGTCCTTGAACAATGCTAGCATGGGCCATGGGCCCCTGTGTAGCTCTTTCCTCTTAAACATTATTAGGTCTGGTCTTTTATAGTATGCTTCAAATGACAACACCTTTAATATTATATTACATGAGAAATTATCTATCCTTGTGGCTCTTTGGAAACATTAGTAGGTTTGGGCTTTTTTTAATATGCTTTAAATGTCCAGCTCTTTAATATTAGATTTTCCTCGTATGAGAAACGACCTATCCTACCAATCCCTGGTACATTTTGCTGACCTTATCTGTTTATTTCTCTTAAGGTGCTGCTAGAGGGGTTGGATGGCAGAAAGTATGCTCCTTCATCAACCTGTGTGCTTACTATGCCGTTGGCATCCCTTCAGCTGCTATCTTTGCGTTTGTTCTGAAGATCGGTGGCAAGGTAAGTTCTACCATCTTTTGTGCAGTTCTGGTAGGATATATTGTGCCTGGTTTCTAGTGTGAGTCGCCTTTGTTTGTGGCAGGGGCTTTGGTTGGGGATCATATGTGCAATGGTAGTGCAAATATTAGCTCTGCTTGTGATGATGCTTCGTACCAATTGGGATAGAGAGGTATGTATATTCGTGCTCTCTATTGATTAAATTACTAGATGGTATATAGATCTGATCTTTTGTTTCTGTTGTAGGCTGAAATAACATGGGCTAGGACTAGAGTTCAGGAATCAGATGGCAGGGTAGCGTTGGCTTGAATGCCATAGTTTCTCGTTATAACGCCAATAAGCTAGGTAGATGCTCTATCATCTTATACTTCTTTCATATCTGTCCGATGTAAATTTGCTATGATCAAGTGATTGATCAGTTTTAGCCCTTTTTCATGCATGGATGATACCATCAAAACTTTTTTTTTTGGCGAAAATCCACCGATCTATTCATACTCATCAACGGCAGTACAAGAAAACCTATAAGTAATATAAATTACAAGCAGGTCCTTGGACCACCTAGCAACGACAACAAGCACTCGAATGAGCCGAAGGCGCGCCACCATCCTAGCATCTCCCTTAGTGGAGTCTCATAGTAGAGTTTATCGAAGTAGACTAACGGGAAGTCGTTGTGCTAAGGCCCCAAAAGGCCAATCACGAGAGAAGTAATCGTCGTCGATGAAGAGAAACACAGATAAGAAGGTACACCGACAGGAGGCACACGTCCTCCGGCGATTCTAGCCGCACCGCCGGGACGGGGGCTAGATGGGGAGGACTTTATTCCATCTCCATGGAGTCACCACAGCCACACCTTTTTTGAGTAGGACACAAACCCTAAGGAGACTAAATAATCCATAAAAAATGGAGCCCTCCCGTCCACAAGGACCAGGATCCACCGCGTCTCCATGACCCTGAGGCCACAAGAAGCGAGGCAGATCGGCGACGGCCGATGTGAGGCAAGGAGCCCTAAATTGCCTATCTCTGTGAACGAAATACGAAAGCACATTCCCGTACATAGTTTCATCACTTACTGCTCCAGAAGTCCACCATAAGTACTAGGCGACACTTAAACCCTGAGAAACGAACCTCCGTTCGGAAATAATTTCCATATCGGAGTGAGTATATATATGATAGTGTAGTAGGGAGTAGTAGCCTAGTAGGTAACTGAAAGTTGCAAGGTACCATATTATATAGGAGTTGGTATTTGTTAGATGCTGCGGCTGAGCTTTGCCGGACAAGACATGTCACCTATCCAGTATCTACCTACCCCCATTCATCCTGAATCCCATGCATACATACATGCACACTCGAACGAACACTTGGCCGTGCCTTTGCAGCAAAGCAGAACCATGCTTCTCGTTGCCAGTTTGTATATTTTTCCTTCATTTTCTTTCTTTTGTCAAAGTGGTATTTGTCCTATTTTTTATCTTAATGTATTGATCTACAAATTCCTAGCACAATCTAAAAAAAACATCTGTGAAGTACTCCTAAACATGAATGTCCACACTATACAAACTCAGAGCTGCTTTCATGCTTGCTTGGAGATCTCTTCGATCACCAAAACTCTAGCCCTATTGATTGTAGCAAGGCACAGGCCCACGTGCTCTTCTAGCTCGTCAGCCAGTCTCCTGGAGTTACAGCAACTCCTCCTCAGCTCCATCACCATCTCATGCACTTGAAACTTCTCATCCACCATCCCCTTGCAATACATTGCCATTGAATTCTCCCGATCAATACCATCAGAAAGGCGCGCTGCAAGGTGGCTCACCGTGTCGAAGTCCCTACCAAGAACGTACGTGCCCTTTGCGGCAGTATCGAGTTGCTCCTGCAACCGCTGCAAAGACTTTGTCTTGGATCGTTTCAGCCTTGTGATCCTCCTCTTCAGTGCCATAGGGCAGAGCCCCATGAGCGCAGACCCAAAAAGAGGGCTAAAGAACATCAGGTGTGCTGCAGTGGCGATGGCAACCACACCACATGCCATGATAAGGCAAGTCCTTGAAAGTTTCTTGATTGTTTTCACTATCTTGAGCTTCCTTGACACTTTCTTGTGGCTTGATTTGATGGTCTGGAGTACGGAGGAGTACTTGTCATGAATCTGTCTGAAATTGCTTCTTGTGGTTGTGCTGAAAGGGTTGCCTCTAACAGGGAACGTTTCCAGTGCAAGGGAAGTACTACTAGTGGCAGTGGTACATCCCAAAATGCTTGCAAGGAAGCTTTCCATTGATTGGTAGTTGCTTTGGGTGTTCTTGATGTTCCTCAGTAGCTGCTTGCAGATCTTTGAGGCCTCAGCACTGGCATCAAAGTAACCAGCCATTGCAAGCTCAATTTCACTAGATTTTATTTTCTGCATCATACTGTGAAGCATTGGAAGGATGATATCTTGTTGAGGCTGAAGAAGGGCTTCAGTTTCATCCTTGTTAGATAAAAAGAGCATGTTAGACTCTGTGCGCAGCATTTTGGCATACTTTTCATCTATGTTCAGGCCATCTTGCACGCCCACCGGCATTTCCATACCTGCTACAGAACACACAAATTTTCAGTGTGCAAACCCTAAGTTTAACAGAACTGCATCTCATCGATTTGTTTTGGAAAGAGAAACTTTAAAAGCAGCCCAAATGAAATATGGTATTCATGGTCAAAGAATATAGAAAACAAGGACATTTAAAAAAGTTTGATCTTCACCTTTGGATGCAGACATTGATTCTTCAAGGCTCCCAAATGCCATCACCTCCTTCAAGTTCTTTATCCTTTGAGACAGGCACTATTTTCCTCTTATCCAGGTGCAGCAATTGGCAATTGCACTACCACCTGCCTTGGCTTAAAATGTACCTCCTCTCAGGCTTTATATACAAGCACCTTAACTGATAAAATCTTGTGCAGCTTAAGCCTTAAGTTTGCCACTCCCTCACACCTCTGGATACCAGGCCCCATGTCTCCTGATCCTGAGGCCCTGGCAGTTCCACGGTGTGCTCTTCTATGACTAACTCTTGCACTCCACCTCACTGTAGCAGTCCAACGATGTATATCTTCATCTCTGTCCTTTACCAGCCGCAATACATACTGGAAGCCTTTAGATTGTGTGCAAGCTTTGTTGGTGGTTGCTGATGTAAGCCATAGAGACACTAGCAGCAATCCAGTTGTGCTTCAGGTGCTCAAGTTGCAAGAAGTAGCTTCCTGTATGATGGTTATTTGCCTGTACCAAGACACACCATTTTTTTATTCACAGAAAATTCCATCATGAGGACCAAAAGAAAAAAAAAACCAAAGAATTGGGTTCAGTGTGGGCACGACATCGTATCTTAGAACAAACTCGTGGATAAGCAGAATTTTTTTACCTGATCAAATGAATATTTTCGAGTAGTAAAAGCTGCAAGGCTGAAGCCTGAAAGGAATGAAGGTAACAGCTTGCTGTCAACTATTGGGACAACAATGCAGTGAATTTAACAAAAATGGAAAGAGAGGAAGGAAAACTAAGGGTTGCTTTGTACTTTTTCTTTGCTTGCTGCAGCCAATTAGATCCAGTCTATTTTTAGTTTATTTCCTGTATTTGTGTTGGCATTTTGCCACATTAGAAATGCACTGCTCTTGCTTGCACAGGAGGACGACCATGTGTGTCTCATCACATCAACGAACACGGTATCCCAAACACAAAGCATGTACATGTGGATCACATCACCTCACCACATGACATCACATGCATGTACCTCATACGCGGCGGCTCTGACATGAACCCTTTTTTCAGCACATGTAATGCCCGAATAGTGACTTTTGCAATCTGCAAGCATGAAATGTGCTACCACAAATTGATCCTCGGATTTTTGTTTTTGTTTGCATAAATTGATCTTTGGGTACTAGGATGCCCCTGCACAGTGTGCAGTGCCAACATGGGTTCTTTCCTCTTAAACATCTGACAGTTTTGGGCCTTGAACAGTACAAACATGGGCCATGAGACCCTTGTGTAGCTCTTTCCTCTGAAACATTATTAGGTTTGGTCTTTTATAGTATGCCTCAAAACAGATCGTCAAAAAAAAGTAGTATGCCTCAAATGGCGGCACCATTAATATTCTTCCCATATGCGAAATGATCTATCATTTTAGCTCTTTGGAAACATTCAGTAGGTTCGGGCTATTTTTTTAATATGCTATGGATGGCCAGCCCTTTAATACTAGATTTTTCTCCAGTAGTCCAGCGTGTGTAGTAGGCGACACTTGAACCCGGCCTGAGAAACGAAACTTGTGTGTATGATAGTGTACTTGTAGTACGGAGTAGTAGGTGACTGAAAGTTGCCAGGTACCATATTATAGGAGTTTGGTATGTGAAAAGTTGAGTCTTAACTTGTCGGACGAGACGTATCACCTTTCCAGTATCTCACCTACCCCCGTTTATCCTATATCCCATGCATACACACATGCACACTCGATCGAACACTTGCCGTGCATGCGCAGCGAGCTCGCCGGCATGGACATCCCACTCCCATTGCTGCTCTCCACTCTGGCCATCTCTGCTACCATATGCTATGTCTTGTTCCGAGCCGGCAAGAGGCGCCGTGCGCCGCTGCCGCCTGGCCCGAGGGGCTGGCCGGTGCTTGGGAACCTCCCGCAGCTGGGCGGCAAGATGCACCAGACCCTGCATGAGATGACCAAGGTGTACGGGCCCGTGCTCCGCCTCCGGTTCGGCAGCTCCGTGGTGGTGGTGGCTGGGTCAGCCGCCGTGGCCGAGCAGTTCCTCCGCACCCATGACGCCAAGTTCAGCAGCCGGCCGCCCAACTCCGGTGGCGAGCATATGGCGTACAACTACCAGGACGTGGTGTTTGCGCCCTACGGACCCCGGTGGCGCGCCATGCGCAAGGTGTGCGCCGTCAACATCTTCTCGGCCCGTGCACTCGACGATCTCCGCGGTTTCAGGGAACGGGAGGCCGCGCTCATGGTGCGGTCCCTCGTGGACGCTGCCAAAGCCAGAGTGCCGGTGGCGGTCGGCAAGGCGGCGAACGTGTGCACGACCAACGGCCTGTCTCGGGCAGCGGTGGGGCTCCGGGTATTTGGAAGCGGTGGCGCCAGGGATTTCAAGGAGATCGTGCTGGAGGTGATGGAGGTGGGCGGGGTTCTTAACGTCGGGGACTTTGTGCCAGCACTCCGGTGGCTCGACCCACAGGGGGTCGTCGCGAGGATGAAGAAGCTGCACCGCCGGTTCGACGACATGATGAACAGGATAATAGCGGAGAGGAGAACCGGAGCCAAGACGACCGTGGTGGAGGAAGGTAAGGGGGACCTGCTGGGCTTGCTGCTTGCGATGGTGCAAGAAGACAAGTCGCTCACCGGCGGCGAGGAGGACAAGATCACCGACACTGACGTCAAGGCGCTTATACTGGTAATAACTTTGATGTTGTCATCAACTAGTACCTTAAAAATATGGAACATTACAGGCCTTCAGGGACATACATTATGTGCTTTTTTGGGTTCGTCTACGCCTCAGTCTTCTGTTTCGATGGATTCAGAAAAGTGCAACTTCAGTTACTCACTTTTTCACCCGTTTGCACTTTTTGACTACCTGAAGTCGCGCTTTTAGAACCAACTGAGACTTAAGAGAATCCTAGTCGATTGAGACTTAACAAAACCCAAAACCATTTTTCTAATGATCTTTATCAACTTATATGCAGAACTTGTTTGTGGCGGGAACAGAGACAACGTCGAGTATAGTGGAGTGGGCAGTAGCGGAGCTGATCAGGCACCCTGACATCCTGAAGCAGGCCCAGGAGGAGCTAGATGCCGTCGTGGGCTGTGACAGGCTTGTCTCGGAGTCCGACCTGCCACGACTCACGTTTTTCAATGCCATCATCAAGGAGACGTTCCGGCTGCATCCGTCGACGCCACTATCGCTTCCCCGAATGGCCTCCGAGGAGTGCGAGGTCGCCGGTTACCACATCCCAAGGGGCACCGAGCTACTGGTCAATGTGTGGGGCATCGCCCGTGACCCAGCCCTGTGGCCTGACCCGCTGGAGTATCAGCCTGCCCGGTTCCTCCCAGGAGGGTCGCATGAGAATGTCGACCTCAAGGGAGGTGATTTTGGGCTGATACCATTTGGGGCGGGCCGGAGGATATGTGCGGGCCTAAGCTGGGGCTTGCGGATGGTTACCGTTACAACCGCTACCCTGGTGCACTCGTTCGACTGGGAGCTGCCGGCGGGCCAGATGCCGGATAAGTTAAACATGGAGGAGGCCTTTTCTCTGCTGCTGCAGCGGGCCGTGCCATTGATGGCCCACCCGGTGCCTAGGTTGCTCCCATCGGCTTACGAAATTGCATAGAAGCTCACGCTTTGCTGCGCTGGAGGGCATGCTCCAGTTATACGATGTAGTGCTATTGATGGTTTGTCTCACTGTTTCAACCAAAGTAAGTAGTACTTCCGATGTATACTGTTATGAGAAGTTCAATAAGAGAGAATGACATGAAAGATACATTTCGTCGGATGGCCGATAATAATCTCATCATGTAGGAAACTAGATCACCCACTTTGTTGTCACAAATCAGGGTTTATCTCGCATGAAAGTGACGAGGCAACCCAATATCCTACTTTTGTTCAGGGTTAACCATCGAAGTTTCTCCATGAAAATTTTCCTGCATCTCTAAAGGCTCAGCTACACTCCGTTGAAAATGCAATCCATTCTGACAGTGACAGTTAAGATGGCACGTCTGACCAACATAAAGACCTGTATAAATATTACTTCTGGAGAAGGATATGAAAAATAGGACGGATGTGTTTGAACGTTGGCTGTTGCTGGGAAGACAAGATGTTCAACTTACCCAGCGTCTGGATATGTTGATGGTCAACCCGTTGCCTAGGTTGCTCCCCTCGGCATAGAAATTTCCGTGGGAAGTACAGGGATTGACACCCTTTGCTGCCAAATGTCCTGAATATTGCGGAGCTGAATGTCTCCCAGAAGCTGATGCAGTGCTTGAACTTCAGAGCATGCTTCTTCAGACAATGAGAGATGGAAGACAGTATGAAGCTGATCCTGACTCAGATCCTTGCTAATAGAGATGGATACAAGCTAGTTCATGTGAGGGAGTCAGAGTGTCAGTTCACGATCAGACTACTTACCTTCCCACATCATGGTATGATGTCCATTTGAGACTTGCAACCAGCCATATCCTTAACTTTGGGATGCAGGTTAAGGCAGTCTCTGCACCAAAAGGAACAATCACTGTAATTAGCAGTGGACAAGTTTGATTCATAGTAGGCTACCCTGACCAAATGAACCAAAGGGGTAGATAACGATCGAGTGGATTTCTGGTCGGCTGTGGCTGCTGGTTTTTTTCTATTTAGTGAATGGGATGTGGTTTGGTTTTGTTCTTCGGTGACGGAGGGGCTGTGGGCGGGTGGCGCTGCGCGCGTGGGTGCATTCCAGGGCATTTTGTGGTTAGGCTGTGTATTTTCCTTTGTGATTTGGGGAATTGTTTCTTGATTTTTCTGTGGATTGTCATTGGTCTTCGGAGATCCTTTACGCGTGAGGGTGTGATGTTTTTCTTTGGTGTCTCTGTGCCTCACCTCCCTGCTCACCATCACCGTGGAGTAGCAGACTAGCAGCGGGGCAGCGGCTCCTCCGCCTGCTTTGTCGAAGCCAACAGAGCAGGCACACAAATAGGGCTCATCGGATGCTACGAGGAGTAGCAGAGAGGGACCATATGGTTAGCTTCTCCTAACTGCTCTTCTTCTACATGTGGCCGCATGCTTGTCTGCCTCCCTGCTTATCATATCCATAATCAACCGAGGATTTACATCTCTCTTTCAATTAGAAAAATAAGAGTGGAAAAATTTAGAGCTCAGAAGATTAATAGATGGAAATCAGCATGAAGGTGTCAGGCTGAAAGATCGAATAGCAGACTCAACTAGGCTTATATTTTGCTACAAGAGAAATTACAGTAGAGCTTATCTGAAATGTCTTCAGATGAAAGTGGATTATGACCTAGATTATCAAATTGGCGCATGTATTCTAAAGATTAGAATCCAGTCATAATGTACTTTGCTTATAGCATAGAGTTCACATTTTCGAACCAAATCACTAAGTTCGAAATAGAGTGCTCCGTAGGAGTTCACAATTGATCAATATGAATGAAAATTTTAGAGACAAGACACAGCTCACACAACAGTACAACACCCTTTTAATTTTCCCCTAACACTATTTTGTCGATTGACATTCCTTTGCATCTATATCTTTTTTTTTCATGGGGAGTATATGATGAGAAAACTAGGTACATCTTGATTGATCATAGTCTTGATCTTTTTATAGATGTTTTCATGTTGGATCTCATAATAAATATTTGTTGTTGTGATTTCAGTTTTGTTTTATTTATGGTTTTCTTCTTCCTGCTGTGTCTCATGTTGGATCTCAAAATAAATATTTGCTATTGTGATTTCAGTTTTTTTTTGTTACTTTTGGTTTTCTTCTTCCTGCTGTGTGTAGAGAATATACCATCATAGAACTACATCAGCTCTTCTTCATGATGAAGACTACTATAATCAGGCTGCATATACATGGCTAACCTGCGACTACAATCAGTTAACAGAACTTCCTCAGTTGCAAAACGTCAGTTGTGACTTTGTATATCCTGTGTAAAGTTGGTTATCCTAATATTTGATATAGTGCATTCATACTTTGATTTACTACCTTATTGCCATTTGTTCCTGAACTATGATAACACTCTATTTCTGATGGTAGACATATAGGCAATCCGGCAGGTAATGCCTGATGAGACATTTCTGAATTCTTGATCTATGATCAGTTTAAAATATCAATGCATTTTGCTCCCTCCGTCCTATGAAATTTGTCTAAATTTGCATGTATTAGACACTATTTAGCACCTAGATACATCTAAATTTTGACAAAGTTAAGATAAGTTCCATTAGACAGAGGGAGTACTTCATACGAATTTGACAGTTGATTTTAGATATTATTTTCACAGATGACTTTTACTGTAGCAATGTAGCATCATTTTCCCTGGATGCAATCATTACTTTTCATACAATGTTTTCACTTGCTTCCGGTCACATGGTAATTAAGGAGACCAATCTTTTCCAGCTTGAAAGTGAGTTTGTGCCGATGCTCTATGGCGCCGACATGTAAAGCTTAGGAGGTTATTTTATGACATATGGACCAGGACTTCAGCCTTAAGCTTTCTCACATCTATACTTTTCCGATGTTAACAAATTTTAGTCAGAGAATCAACCACATTGCAATTGGATGGGAGATAAAAACACTTGTGTGCTTGGGCATTATTCAGCCGCTGCACTGCATGTAAGTCTGTATATAAGAGTTCCTTTTGTTTTTACAGACAGAATACTTACTGCAAAAAATGTTCGCCCAATGTATTGTTCTCTCTGATTATGGAAGGGTTCATCGATCTGTAACGCATGCTCAAGGATTATGCTTGTGTTAGGCCTCACTGGGTGGAAGATGAGATATGCAGAATTACAAGATTGTATGTAAATATCTTGATCACAATACTATAATAATTGAGATCTTCAATACAGATTCGAAGTTCATCTGTCGTTGACTTTATCAAGGGGAAACTTGTGAATTGTTTGCTTGAATGACTTGAAGGAAGTCTGAGTAACGTATTCTTCCTATGTAAGTTCAAAGTGACAAATCCGATGGAGATACGTTTAAGCGAAATCATGTATGGTATGTTTGCTTAAGCTGCAAACCTGGAAGAATCACTTCCATGTGTCGAGGTACAAAGTTCAGCCTCCCTTCGAAAATACGCACTGTAAGTAAATGATGATCGTGATACTGAATTTTGATGTTGTGTTCGCGCAAGGGTGGTTATGCCTTCTAATTCTTGGTCGATTACTACATTCAAGTTTTCAAAAATGATAAAAGGTAATGTTACGTCGGCTTCTTTCTATGACATTTTTTTGGAACGTCTGTGACAATGTCTTATGGGTTGTATATTTCTTACAACATTTTAAATTCAGTTGACCACTTGAATAAAGATTCTTGATGTTTGTCTTGTGAAGTTGTGATTGCTGGAACTAGGGGAAAGCTATTTACTTGAATTAATTGAGTCTATCTTTGGATTAACAAAAATGATTAAGATCCTTCTGAAATGCCATGACCCAACGAAAAAAAATAAACGACAACATGGCGCTGCGTGTTCCCCTTCCTCGACGCCCTCTGTGATGCTGGCGACCCACGCCTCCTCCTCTGCGATCTCCTCCATGGCGCCCATCCTTCAGCTCCTCACGGACTGAGATCCGGGGCCTTGCTTAATACAAGGCACGGATGCGCTCGGCCTCTCCCGCGCCCTGTCGTCTCCTTCGCCCTGCTTTTCAACTCCCTACCGGCCTTCTCCACCACCACTGAGCCCCACTTTTCCATGTCGCTTCCCATCGCTTTCCTCTCGCCCTCCGTGGCGCTCGGCAGGTGCAGCGTAACAAACATCCATTGAGAGAGGGGGCAACCGCCAGGCAGCACGACAGAAGGGCGGGGACTTCAACTGGATGTGGTGGTTGAGGTGGAGTACCCATCCTAGATGACGACATATTACAAAATCATATGTCATCTCTCTTTGTCCACTCAATCCTCTTCTTATGTGACTTAAGTTGGCAGGGAATTGCAACCAAACATTTGTTGATACATCGAGAGTGCTTGGTGACACGACCACTGGCTGAGCAACGAGGCGAAGTTGCGCTGATAATGGTGGTACTACCATGAGGAGGTAGTTGACTGGCAATGCCTCCATGGACAAGCATTGGTGTTTCAGACTTGTTCCAGTAGCATGTGCTGTTTTTTGGATTTATTTTTCTTCAAGTTAGAATATGAAGATCAGTGCTTAGTTTGTATCTTAGCCTGCTAGATTAGATGAAATAGTTAGGAAATAAGCAAATATATTCCGTATATTGAAACACTAACAATGTTTGGTCTCCTACACTCCAATCTCCATTCTTTTGTGTTTCCTCATACTACTTTATTGAAATGTGCAATTCAAAAAACCGCAGGTGAGATAACCAATGTTTTCCAATCCATATTCATATTTGGAAACTATCAAACATTTATAAACCCTGGCTGTTGTATTCTATTTCCTCACTTTTTTGTAATTATTCATGACTGCCATAATTGCTAACTTTTTTTCCTTTGTAATTGTAGCAATAGGTTGCTATGGGGCGTTTATTGATCACAATGGGAGGATAAGTTGTTTGAGGTAATATGCTTTTGAGTAGAGACTTATCAACTGATGTTTATTTTCTTACATTTGGAGGAAATTCATGTCTGAATGTATTCTACATATATTTGTTCGGTAAAATTGACATGGAAGTACATCCGTTTCTTTACAATGTGCATTTTCTGTTTAGAAGCCACTGCACTTGTCTCGTCAGCACGAAGAACCAGACCTTGACATGTATTAGATGTCTCCCCTGTTCTTGTTTTAAATCTTTGTGACAAGTCACTCCTGCAATGCGTTGTGATTGTGTTTCTATTTTCTTTTTCAGTTCCGTGAGTTGCGGCATTCATATTACTTCCACAGATACATGGTATGGAGCATGAAAGATGATTGCAACGGAAGTGTTTGGTATCAGGTAATAAAACTGAAGTTGCATTCCTCATTATTGGATTATCTTTCTTCAGATCTTGCAGCTCAAAGCAATATGTTTTCACTTTGAACACCACACTACAATTTTGGATATGATATTATCTGTTAAGAAGTAACATGAGGCTCAGTTCTTTAGCTATGATCCGCGTTGCGTCATACTGTTATTGCTCATTGCTGTCATCCAATCATTGTATTACATGACTTCGCGGTGCTATAACCCTAGATGCTTGGACATGCACATTGTTTCTTGCAGATTATCCTTTTGAAGTAGTATATGTGCTGAATAACCTTTGCTGGTTGAGAAAGACTAGGTTATCTGAACCATTATCAGAAGGGATTATTGTATTTTATTGCCACAGGTTGGTGGATGCACAGATAGGATAAGCGAGAAAATGTTTGCTAGATACAGGCTGGTGGATCATCAATTAATTATTTCAAGGCAACCAGTGAAGTGCTGAAGAGTTGTGATCCTACTTTGGCCTGTGTTCTTTTGCTTCGCTGCATCTAAATTTTTTGCGCACTACTTTAACATTTGCTGAGCCTATAATGTTCTTTGTTGGCCATACGAACATTTACATTCTTGGGTTAGGTCACACAAGGATAAGAATTTAGTGTATGGATTATACCTTTGGACCTACATGTAATTATCATTGTATTCAAGACATGATAATGCACATTTGTTTCATTTCTTACTTTATATATGAATGCATGCTTATTTTGTCTCTACATCATGCCAGTTCTATTTTTACTCATCACATTTTTGTAGAACTAGAGAGATCCATATTTTTTTAGTTCACACTCAAGACTATTTGCTCTGATTGCAGGGCCATTATTCAACTTCACCGCAACATCGGTACCTTGCCTTTGCATGCAATTGTCACACAACTGATTTGGGTTGAAGTGATTGCATCCTCTTCTCTGTGCAATTAAATTGCCATCATTTCTCTTCTGTGGAGTGTGGAGAGAAGCTTGCAATTTTGAGTGTTTTTACTCTTGTCATCGAGGCCATGTCATTGTCATAGTTGATTCATCAGACCAATAGGTATATGTGCACTCCATTCTCCTCCATATTCCATTACTTGGCTAGATATCTTAATAAGTGATGTGGTTGGGAATGTGGTACGGTCAAACAATGAGAGACCATGGGAATGAGAGTTTTTCGCGAAAACGCAAAAGACTTGCGTTTCGATGCATTGATAGATAGAAAGAAATGTCATATGTACATGCCCAAGAGAGGACGAACACCCCGCACTACAACTCGACCCAAGAAAGGAGACCTAGTCTAGGGTAGAATCTGGCGGACACCCCGGGCTCCCGCGTTCGCCCACTGTCGCGCTTCGGTCTTGATGTCGCCGAGCAGGGAAGACACCGAAGGCTGTGCGTTGTCGAAGATCGCAGCGTTCCGGTGCTTCCAGATCCACCACGCCGTGAGCATGATGATCGACGATGTACCTTTACGCAACTGGCGAGGGGCGGTACGCACCACCTGCGACCACCACTCCGCGAAATCCCCCTCCGAAGAAGGAGGTCCTGCAGTGGATCGGATCCACGAGAGGACCTCGAACCAGATCGTCCTGGAGAATGAACACCCCGTGAGCAGGTGCCTCATGGTCTCCTCGGACTGGTCACACAGCGGGCATCTGGGCGCATGTGGTAGACCACGTCGCGCCAACCTCTCACCCGTCCAACACCTGTCAAGGCAGGCCAACCATATAAAAAATTTCACCCTAGGGGGCGCCCAAGATCTCCAATTCAGCTCCCATGATGATGAGGTGATCCCCCCTGAAAGAGGGCCTCATAGCAAGAATGGGAGGTGTATTGGCCATCCGTCGTCCAAACCCAAGACGTCGTGTCCTGTTCCTCAGAAAGGTGGACGTCCCTGAGCCTGCTCCATAATTGCACATATTGCCATAGTGCAAGGGCAGTAGGTGCTCCAACCATGTCGGGGATCCAAGAGCGGTCGACCAGTGCCTGGCGCACTGTACGCACCTTCCTGCGCCGCTTAGGGACCAGCGCGTACACCTCCGGCGCCATCTCCTTGATGGAGCGGCCGCCCAACCATCGGTCCTCCCAGAAGAGGGCGGACTCTCCATTGCCAACCCTCATTGAGGTGGAGGCTGCAAAGATGTCCAACTCCGCCTTCGAGAACTGCATGTCCAGCCCACGCCACGGACGCAGGGGGTCAGTGCGCATCCTCCACAGCCAGCGCACCCTAAGGCTTATGGCCATACGTGCCAGGTCGGGAATTCCCAGCCCGCCCAGATGCAGTGGTCGACACATCCTTGCCCAATTCACATGGCAGTGGCCTCCATTGGCCTCAGCACGGCCCACCCAGAGGAACCCCCGCAGGATCTTGTTAATCTGCTTGAGGGTCTTTTTGTTTAGGGCCAGAACCGTTATCTGGTGCAAAGGGATTGCCGCCAGCACGGCTCGGATCAGCGCCAGACGTCCGGCTTGCGGCATCATGGAGGCCCGCCACGTCGGCAGCTTGTCAGCCAGCTTGTCCACCAGCGGCTGGAAGGATTCGGCCGACAGACGCCTCGTAGACAGGGGAATGCCCAGGTATTTCACCGGGAAAGGCGCTAGCTGGCACTCCATGTGCACCGCAGCAGCCCCAGCCTCTTCTTCCGAGCACGCAATCGGGGTTACCGAGCATTTAGCGAAGTTAGTGCGCAAGCCGGAGGCCTGCCCAAACAGTTCCAGAATGCCGCGGACCGCACCCAACTCCGACTCATCCGGGTGACAGAAGATCACCACATCATCCGCGTAAAGCGACACAGAGGTCGCCAGATCCCGCCGCGCCAACCGTCGCAGCACACCCAGCTCAGATGCCTTGGCGAGCGCCTTGTTGAGCGTGTTCATCACTAGGACAAACAACGATGGCGACAGGGGGTCCCCCTGCCTCAGTCCCCTCCGATGCCAGATCGGGGGTCCTGGCTCGCCGTTGAGCAGCACCCGAGTACTAGCCGTGGCCAGCAGCAGAGAGACAATCTCTCGAAACCTCGGGCCAAACCCTAGCTTCTGGAGAACCTCCATGAGGAAACCCCATGACACCGAGTCAAAGGCCCGAGCGATATCCAGCTTCAGCATCACCCTCGGCTCCTTCTCTCTGTGCAGGAAGCGGGCCGTCTGCTGAACCAACATGAAGTTGTCGTGTATGCATCTTTTACGGATGAAGGCGCATTGGTTGCGATCCACCAGCGACTCCATCCGAGGTGCCAACCTAGTAGCCAAGATCTTTGCCACCAGCTTGGCAAAGATGTGGATAAGGCTTATCGGCCTGTAGTCACCTAGCGCCATAGCGTCCGGGCGCTTGGGCAGCAGTACCATCAAAGCCTGGTTGAGGCCTTGAAATCCGCGCCCACACATCGTGTAAAGTTTGTCAAAAGCCGCCATGAAGTCAGCTTTGACCACCCCCCAGCATTTCTGCAGGAATTCAGCCGTGAACCCGTCGGGGCCAGGAGCTTTGCCTGGCGGCAGGTGCTTGATCACCTCCCACACCTCCTCTTCCGTGAACGCCTCCTCGAGCTCGGAGAGATCCTCTGGGGTGACATCCAGAAAATCTAAATCCAGCGAGTGTGTCCTTGCCACCGAGGTGCCAAGCAGGCCGTCAAAGTGTGCGAAGGTAGCCCCAGCCATGGCCGCGTGGTCAGAAACGACCGCGTTATCCACCCTCAAACTGTGGATCACGTTCTTCTGGCGCCTATAGGCTGCATGCTGGTGGAAGAAGGCCGTGTTGGCGTCCCCCTCCCGCAGCCATGCTATCTTTGCCCGTTGGCGAGCCATCGTCCGCTCAAGCGAAGCCAATCCCAAGTAGGTCTGCTTGAGGTGTGCCCGGAGCCGACGCTCATCGGGTGTCAGCTGTCGGGACTCCATGGCCATATCCAACCTCAACACCACCTCCCGCGCTAGCATTAGCTGCAGCTTAATAGATCCAACCTTCTTATCGCTCCAGCTCATGAGCCGGCGCGCCGTTAGCTTCAGCTTAGCAGTGAGCCTCCTGAAGGGATCAGTGTCACCCTGAACCACCTCCCAGGCGCTCTGAACCACCTCATCGAAGCCGTCAAGGCGCAGCCAGAAACGCTCAAACTGGAATCTCTTCCGCCCTCCCGACTGTGTGGTGCAGTCAAGGAGGAGGGGGCGGTGATCCGCCACAACCGTCGCCAGGCAGCGCAGACTGCAGCTGCCATGGAGTTCTTCCCAGGCCACCGTGGCAAAAACCCGGTCTAGCCGAACGAGAGTAGGGGTCTCACGTTCGTTGGACCAAGTGTAACGCCGGCCGTGCAGGTAGATCTCCTTCAGCTCACAGTCGTTCAGGAAGCGACGGAACCGTCCCATCATCCTACGGTTAAGGTTACCGTTGTTCTTGTCCTCAGCCCGGTAGATCATGTTGAAATCCCCGCAGAGTGCCCAAGGCCCCTGGTGGATTCCACGAACGTCCCGTAGCTCATCCAGGAAGGCGATCTTATCAGCCTCAGCTTGTGGTCCGTAAACACATGTCAGCCACCACCAAGGTTCCCCCCCAGGGGGGGCCACTCTCGCAGTGATGGAATAAGCACCTATGTGGGCGCTGTCAAGCTGCACCACCCTACTCACCCAAGCCATAATCATCCCACCCCGGGTATCAGTTGCTGGCAAGCAGAAGTAAGCATCAAAATCCGCGCCAAGCGCATCCATAACAATGGCAGGGGTTACAACCGCAGTGTGGTAGGCACCACGGGTGCATCTATCGTTTGTATCCAGGAGACAAACCATGGGAATGAGAGTTGCTAAACAATTTATTCGTTATCGTTGCTTGTCCATGTGCTTATCTCGATTTGAGACAGCGAGAGACCAATGGATTATTCTGTGACTCTAATACTTTCATTACTTGATATTTTGATTTGTTTAGATGCATCCTTTCTGTGTTCATTTAGATTAGCTTACCATTCATTCCCCCTTGTTATGCTCTCTAGCAATACTGCCAATGAAAATGTCAGTCCCTACACACCTAGGTGCGCTTTCTATCTCTACCATTGGCTACCAATTATTGGTTCTTAAATGTATCATTTCGTCTTTGTTTTATCCTCTTCAAGATGTATCTTTGTCCATGCACAGATTTACTGCTATAGTGAACTTTCCAATGTGTTTCGTATGATACTACAACCTTTTTCTCTTTTAGTAGTATCTGTTTTTAATCTGTGGGTTTCCTTTTGTATCACTCTTTTAGTAAAGTTCCGAAGTTATTTTGATATGAACAATAACATCAGTTCTTACTTCTTAGTTAATCAATCTGTCAATATTAATGCCTAAAATCAGAGCTGCTTGCATTGGCACACATTTGTGCATTTGTAATTGCTTCTATGATACGCCACATCCTTCCTTTAATTATCTTATGTTTTATTTATGAAAAGAAAGGAACAATTATTAACCATATTGTTTAATTATTGTTTCACACATGATAGTAAAATGAAATAGTAGAGTAATAACGTTTCCCCTTTGTTACTGCTTCGCCGCATTCGTATTTACTGAAATATGTTAACTAAGACATTGCAGTTCAGTGACGTATTCCTTGACTATGAAGATAAGAAACGACCCTAAGTGCACTGGCGGAATATCAGCGAGTACGAGGGCCAACGATTGAAATGGGCTCTAAACAACGCAATATCAATGCTAAACTGATTGGCCACTTCAGCGACATAGGCCACATGTTCTGCAAATTTACTGAGAAGGCTGGGCCACGACCTAGCATGGTCCCGCTGATGGTCCGCCAGTGCCTAAGAGGAGGTGATTAGTGGTCCTTATCATGTTCTTTCTTCTTGAGATCACATCTCCATGCGCTCCTTTATTGCGTTACAATGCATCTCTCGCTAAGTAGTCTGGTCTCCAATCTGGAGAAGGGAAAGTAATTGCATGTTGTTGGTGACTTTCAGTTTTCTTTGGAAGTTGCATCACTGATCATCTATTGCATGTTCTTTTCCTTCATTGTGAAACGCTTTACTTTTGTTTGTAAATTATGTCACTTCCTGAAACTAATGGTGATATGTAATAATATATTCATGTTAAGTAATTAGCCGCATTAACAATGCCAAACTATGATTATGTATTTAGGCCAAGCCAGTGCTGCCCCTATTGTATTGGATTTCGTGCAAGACACTTGTGCCATCCTATATGTCATGGATGTTTTTAGGCGTAAGTCTGATGCAGTTGCGCAAGGATGAAGATACATCTCTAGACACATGGCTTTAATTGGGTCGTTAATTGAGCCGCAGAGGGCCAGCGAGGAGGCGCCCCAAGGGGCGCCCCAACCACTAGTGCCCTTATAAATCATGAGAGGGCTGAGGTAGAATTTGAGTGAAAGCGAAAGATCCTAACTGGTACATATTGTCTCCGGTTACGGAGTCAAATAACAGCACAAACAGCAGCTTGATTGTCATCATTTCTGATTATGAGGTGCTGCACAATTTCACTTTCACATGTCTGCACCAGTTAGACGACACTCAGCCATCAGAAACATATATTGAAGCCACAAAAGCATGCGAACTACTAGTGGTACTAGTCCTACAAACACATATGTGCAGAGTTTCCCTGCTTAACCGGATCGGAACGGATCGCTAATTCGCTACGGCTGAAGACAAGCAGGACTATAACCATTGATTTGCGATACGACGCACTGCTCTATCCAATTCCTTGTCCCTCCCTTGAGCTACTCAAAGCTAGTGTAGTGTACATCATATCTGAAAGAAAAGCCTTGCATGTATCCGATAATACACTTGAACGTGCTTCAGTTGTTGGGTACGGCCCCCTCGGCTATAATACATACCCTGGCTTGAAACTTAAAATCGGTTAACTAAGACAAGAGCCAAGTCTTGACTTAACAATTGCTTTTCTTATGTCTTCAGACAGAGGGAAAACTATGGATGAAACCTCCCTTATACCCAAACTGAGCTTGGTTAACTGTATAGTGTAAACCATGCCCCTATCTAGGATGATAGTGTAGCCTAGATCCTAAAGAAAAGCCTTGCAAGTATCCGATGTTACACTCCAGCGTGCTTCAGTTTTGGGTACGGCTCCCTCGGCTGTACGTACATGTTTTCTTTTAGCAGCTCATGGAAATAACCTAGCAATGCGTGCTTTTCCTACTTGGAGATAAGAGCACATAGACCAAAATTGTTGGATGGAACTTCCCCATAGTGAAGCCGAGATTGGTCAAGTGTTAACAGATGCGAGATACTATGATATCATTAGCCCCACACATGTGTGATGTGCCGCTCTCTTGCTGGACCTGTAGTCTCCAGCACGTAAAGCACTATTGATGAAGCAGCAGCTGATCCGACCAAGAAGAGCTTCTGGATGCACACCATCACTGCTTTGCCTTTTTTGCCAAGCCTAATAACACACGTACATGACCAGAAAGACGCACAACATGCCCAAAGCTCAAAGCACCCTAGCTGGTGGCATCCGAAAACTACATTTTGTCTGCCAGTTTAGAGTGTTCAGCTCCGTAGATGGCACGACTGAGCTATCGTCCACACACACACGGACACATACAAGATCGAAGTTGGGGGCTTACGAGTTGAGGCATCGACCACACACGCCGTGGAAGGCAACAGAAATCTGGTGGCTGCCAACAAACCAAGTGGAAGCCGAGCTGTTTCCATGCTCCTCTCCACCTAGCGACGAACCGCGTGAGAGGAACGGATAAATGGAAGCAACAAGGTTAAACGGTTCTTATCTGAAAGACACTGCTAAATGGTCGTCGGTTGTACGGGCGTTTTCAGGAGCTGATGGATGGCTGGAATGTAATGATCTCGTTTTGCACAGGGCAGTGTGTGGTTAAATTCCTTCGGAACAATAACAGACGAAAAGAAAGTTAGCACTAGGTTTGGTAGGCTATCGTGCTGCCCTGCCCATCTTCAGATATTCTACAGTAATTAGCATTTTCCTTTTTTTTAACAATAACCATGATGTTCCGAAAAGACCTAATTTTTGTGCGGCACAGTATTTATATTTTGTTACAATCATAACAACACCGTTCTTAAAAGGTCTAATCTCTTGCTCCGTTCACTTTTTTTTTTTGCGAAAACAGTACAATCAAAGAGGCTCATACATACGCGCACACACTCACCCCTATGAACGTACACACGCACACCTTATCCCTATGAGCACCTCCAAGAGACTGTGTTAAAGAACTGATCCGCCAGGTCTTGAGATTGATGAAGTCACCACAGGCGCCTTGCTGTCGACGGGAACGTCGCCTCCCATTGAGGAATATTCCGCCTTTATGAGACACCAAAGTGTCAAATCTGGGATTCGAACTCTGGTGGGCTAGGGGTGCCACTGCCCTCCTAACCATCCAACCACATGTTGGTTCTCTACTCCCTTCACTAATAACCATTGCGTTCTCTGTACCTGGGCTTCCATTTATCCCCCAGTAAGAGCGACTAGCATTCCGCACACCCCGCGACCTGCAAAGTCGCGGATGGAGGGCACGAAAAACGCCTTTTGCCGGTCGAAAATGCCTCACGCGGAGCAGACCCTGCAAAAAGAGATGGCATAACAACATATTTCCGAACTTTGGACTCGACTTTGGATCCCAGTCACCGCTTCTTCCTCCTATCCTCGAGCTCCTTGGTGGGGAGCAGCACCACCATTTGTTTGATATCGTGTCGAGCAATTCGTCCAAATCTGAGTCATCCGGCCACGGCGAGTCCTCCAACAAAAACAGGGCGCGCCGGCTCAACGACCTCTACAAACGAAATCGACAAAAAATACTAGCTATGTACGGCGCGAAGACGAGACCAACGCATAGAATGAAAATTGACATATCTTCGCAGCTATCGACTGGGGGTGCGGTCGATTCACGGCCGCAATTTACTCATGCCTCGATCGATTAGGTGCGGCGCGTTGATTTACCGAGGCGCGGGAAGCTTCGCGTACGCCGGCAACACGGTACGGCGGCTTCGACCGCGGGAGGGATCCCGTCGATGCGGCGACTGATGACCTCTGCGGTTGGGGAACAAGTGCGGCAGGGCGGCCCATTCGTTTCTACTGGCTAGGATTGGGAGGAGGAGCAAAACGCGGCCGTGGTCTGTGGCGGCGCACGGCGGAGGAGCTATGGCGGGCGTGGGCTAAAATGTCTTTCGCGCCAACGCCTCGGTTGGAATGGGGATGGCGTTTAGTTTGGCCTTTTTTTCGAAATGGGAGCTAACATGCCTGACCCTCTGCATCCGGGAGATGCCGTTTTTATTGAAGCATAGTTGAGAGTATCAAAACATCCAGTAAAACATCTATTACATCCCGCTCACGGGTCAATCAAGGTGGTTGTATAAATCAGCTAAAGGAAGAATGATGAAGCCAAATAAAATCTAAGTGCCATCTCCAATGCGTCTAGATTGCAACCAGCCACCCTGGCTGAAAATAGCCCGAACGACCGCCATCAAACGATTGCATTCGGTATCCAAAGGTTCGCGCTGCTCCACAGGAAGGAGGTATGACCATTGATGAATCAACGAATCCGCCCTGTGAAAACAGTGTTGCCATTCAAATAATCAGCATACAAAGACTTAACTGAGAAAATACCAGTAGATGAGAGCTTCCATACAAAACTATCCGGTTCATTCGTTAAGTGAACAGCCATTAATTTGCGCACTAAACTAACCTAAGCATCCCATCTATCTCCAGTTAACGTCCTATTAAATCTTATATTTAATGGTGCATTAACAAGGACGTTGGTGACTAAGACATGTTTAGTTGTGGCCACGTTATAGAGACTAGGATATTGGGTGTTAAGGGGCGTGTCACCTAGCCAAGTGTCTTTCCAAAACCTGGAGTTCATACCGTCCCGTACAGCAAAAGAACCCCGCTTAAATAAATCCTCTTTAACCTTCATAATTCCCTTCCAAAAGGGTGAATCTGTAGGCTTAGATTGAACTTGGGACAAAGATTTACTCCCAAGATACTTGTTTGTCAACATTTCTGGCCAAACACCTTTGATGTGGGCATTACCCATCGGGTAACTAACATTAGACTACCTCCTTCGGCCCAACTATGGACCCATGAAGATTGCCCAGCGACCAAGGTGGACTTATACGTCGGTTCCAGTAAAGGAGACTCACCCGGAGAAGGATTCTTGACGAACAAGGAAAGAAGTCATTAAACAAGGAAAGATTAGAATAGATCTCTTTGTAACCCAGTCGAGTCCGGACAGAACTCTGGGGACCTGGCCTGCTATATAAGAGCCATGAGAGGGTCTGCCGAGACACAACTTCAACACATAGATTCACCGCAAGTCAAGAGTAAGAACCCTAGAATCTTAGCCTCTCGATGAGACAACAACTATAGCCGATCGGCTACCCCATTATAACCTGATATATTCGATAATCAAGATCTGACAAGCAGCAAGTAAGAGTTTTACCTCATTAAGGACCCCGAACCTGAGTAAATCTTTCTTCCCGTTTGTTGGGTATCCGATGTCTCGTGTCAGCCTTCCTTTGTCGGAAGTTTAAAAAGCTATTTTCTAAGTAATATCAAGCACCTCAATGCCAAGACCCCCCCCCGTCTTTAGGTCTGCATACAATGTCCATTTAGTTAATCTATATTTCTTCTTCTGGCCATCATTTTGCCAAAAAAAAATCTAGACCTATAGAAATTAAGTCTTTTCCTTACCCCTTAGGTACTTCAAAGAACGGGAATAGAAACATTGGTAGACTAGAAAGGACCAAATTTATTAGAACAAGCCTATCCCCATAGAATAGCAACTTGCCTAACCAGGCTGCAAGCTTTCACTCAAACGATATTCTATCGGCTTCCATTCCGAGATATTTCGAAGTTTTCGATCTTCTATCGGTTTAGTTTGGCCTGAGAATATGTGTATTTCCAGGTTGCGAGGCCGAGTATGCAAACACCCGTAAAAAAATCCAGATCACACGGATTTGCAACGCCTAGTTTACCCCTTTTTTTAGCCAAAATTGCAAACAAACAGTTATTATACGGATTTGGCGGATATGTTGGATCTGCTAGAGATGCTCCAGGGCGCGGCAAATGTTTGTCCGCATATCTATCGTGTTTGATCGGTGAGCCTCACAGACGTCTCAGTTTCTCATACTTATCACACGCTCTAAAAAAAAAAGTCTCCGGCGACACCACCACCACAACCTTGTCAGTCTTCGCCTACCTTCCATCGCCTTATCCAACGCACAGCGAGCATCTATGTTGAAAAACCAGCAACACTGCAGCCAGCACCAGAAAGTTTGTATCGGAAGCAAACATTAGGCGCTCTCGGCAGCAGGACTGATTATTCAGCAGGGACCCCTGGAGCAACAACAAGCACCAAAGCAGAGAGAGGTCCTAGTGGTCACCTGCTATCTCCCCTTCGATTTCCCATCGTTGCAGATGACAGAGATTTAGCTGTGATGTCTCGCTTCGATCCTATCTCCTACGTAGCATGATATGGCAAGACTTCTGGGACCAGGGATTGTATGAGTAGAAGCGAAGAGTCCAGTCCAGTTCAAGCAATAATGTTGATGTTTTTATTGGACGAGATAGACAGCCGATGGCATCGCTTGATCGGATCGGAGTTGTGTGTTTTACGGGACGCGATCGAAAACATATTCTTTCTGTTGCGTTGTGGGTACAGTGATTCTCATACATATAGCTGGACTGGTTCAATTCACCTTCAAGATGAAAAGAGAACGACGGGACAGCTAGCTGCTCCTCAGGTGTTCAATTCACCCGGACGAATAGAACATGGGTACGCGCGCACCCGTTTACGAAAAGTTCAAAAAAAATGCTATTTAAAAGTTTCAAAAAAATATGAAGTAAAATTTTGCATGTACATATTATGTTGAAAAATATCATTGTGTGTGTCCTACAAAAAAATGACAAAATGTCCAAATGAGAATAGTGAACAGGAATTTGTACTATTCACAGGAATAGAAATTTGCATTTTGTCATTTTTGTGTAGGTCACACACAATGGTATTTTTCCGTGAAAACACACACGAGTAAGTATCAACATAATATCTACATGCAAAAATTTAGTTGGCATTTTTTGGAAACTTTTGAATAGCATTTTTTTGAACTTTTCGTAAATGGGTGCGCGCGTACCCAGGTTCCATTCACCATTTTCGGCTATATCTGTCGTCTTAAAATTTGATAACATTGCCTTCGTTGCTACTAGCTTTCTGTCCCATTATCATTAGAGGGCGTGCTGCTTCAGTGGAGTTGTGTGTTTCTTCTGTTGAGCTCCGTACAAGCTTTGGATCGAGATGCCAAAGCTGCTTGTCTGCCGGAATTATGTGATGGACATCCTGCGTGGTCACTCGAGACTTACGAACTGAAGGAAAACGAGTTCGACTTATTAAGTCAATCATAGTCGGTTGGGTTTCGGCAATTGCAAGGTAGCTTGCTGGTGAGCACAACACGTGCGCCGGTGAGCTCGTGAGTACATGCACGGACGCCGCAATCACGCATGGTACGACCTGCGTGTAGAGATGCAAGTGAGTCAACACCCTTTACGTTTTGTAAAAAATGAATAACTTTTTGAAAATAAAAATATTATAATTTCATTGAGAAGTTAGTTCATTTATATATTAAACTAAAGAGGATAAAATGTACTCCCTTGTTCCTAGAAAAACTTCTTAACTTTATCTAGATACAGAGGATTATAGACATGTTTTAGCTATAGATACATCCGTATGAAAAACTTCTAAACTAAAGCTTTTTTTTTGAACGGAGAGAGTAGTACCTTAATGGTGACCCACTTAAATATATACAACTATACAGCCCCGTCTCCAGGATTTGGGGGCCCAATTCGATTTACAAAATGGGACTAATTTTCATCGCCGCTATTACCATCATGTTCATAAAATTCTACAATATGACCACGACCATCATCAACATTACGAGTTTGATTTTCATAATTTTGTTCAGATATTTTCAAGACAAATCTCTATAGAGCACCATTTTAAGACCAAGTTGCTGCATTTAATCTCAGTTTTTTCTTCTTCTTTTCAGCACCAGATTAACACTTTGTTATTCTCATGATTTTTCTTGTTTAAAAAAGTTAACAAATTAATAACATAAGGCATTGTGAGTACTTATTGACTACATTATAGTGCATGCAGCGATCTTAACAGAAACATCAGATTTTACCTTCAGGAAGTACGCCCAGACGCCGTCGGCGGCAAGGACCAGATCGGATGAGCACTCAAAAAAGCAGCGCTGTGGAGCAGGAGGGAGCAGGCACGCTCACGCGGCCAAGGCGCCACGCCGGCGCGAGTCGTGATGCATGTGGAAGACAAGCAGATGAGGGAACAACGAAACGATATCTCGATCGGGAATGGAACTGATCGCGACTGGTTTCTTCCAGCCAACTGATCCATTGTGGCCTACTGGGCCTAAGCCGCTCGTGTTAATAGCAGTATTAATAGCAGAGGGAAAAATTAATACTGGGCTGCAAGAAATTGGGGGCCTCTGAAATTTGGGGGCCCTGATCGATCGATCCCTTCGATCATGGCCATCGACGGGGCTGCAACTATACCTGCTTGTCAGCATTCAGCATTCAGTTAGTCTTATCTCAATTTTTTTATATTCAGTTAGTCTTTGATTGAGAATCAACCACTACTTTCATCAAGAAGTTTTTTTTAATTTCGAGATGAAGAAGTTCTAATTCTCTAGCTGTTTTTGTAATAGTGAGAAGACAGTTTTCATTTACCTCCTTGTTTCATTATATTGTTTCCCACACACAAGTATCCATTTCGCGGGTGCATTCATCGTTGATCCTGGTAAATTGCTTGGTCATGTTCCAGTTAATTGTTTTGTGTGACCTTTGGAGTTCACCTGTTTAATTCTCTTCGTGATGAAGGATAAAGATTTCCTACCATGTTTTTTGGTATTGTTATAGGGTAGAAGTCCCCAAGCTATTACACATATTCAGGTCGGGTAATTTAGGTTGTGTTTGTGAGAAAAAAGATGGAGCTCCGACACACGAAAACCATGATGACAATGTACATCTCCACAACTGTTTGAATAAACGCCCATATTTTGTGAACCGTCCTGGGCCCAAGAAATCTCAGGACCGGCCCTTGCAGTTAATGTCCCGTTCTTGCTTATCTTGTTCATGCAGACTGTTGCCTTTTGTGATGGTATATGCATCGTGTCACAATAATAAACACAGATGTAGTTTTGTTGTGAAAACTGCATATTGTTTTGAAACTGTTTTTGGCAAAAGAAAAGCGATTATTTTGTAGAAATTAATCTGAATTTATTGATTATTCAAATAAATTATATCAAATCAAAGACATTGAAGTAAACATGTATAAAAAGACCAATATAAAACTAAATTTATTTTAGGGTACTTTGGAATTGCTTGCCCCAATAGGTGAGAAGCTTAGTTTAGTGAATGCATTGTGATGAGGAACACCCTCTTTGCAAGGAAGGCTTCCAAACCTCTATTTCATTGTTGTGTGATTGGGAAAGAATGTAGGGTTCACAAAAGAGCAAAACAGCGATGTCACGTTAAGCCAGCATATGTATCAGATCACAACATGCGGGATCTTGATCCGCAGGACCAAAACACTACATGCTCTCTGGTGGCGGCAATGAACACACGATGATGAGAATAGAACCGTGAAATACTTATTCCACACGACATGGCATCCGACACCTACAAGAGACTAAGCCAACAACTCATGAGATTGACGAAGTTATCATATGCGTCGTTAACAGGTATGTCGTCTCCCACTGAAAATAAAAAATGCTACTACCTCCATACCGGTTTAATAGGTAAATACGCATTTTGAGAAAGAAGTTTGACTACAAATTTGGTTAACAAAATATGAGATATATGATACAAAAATTATACCATTGGATTCATATTCAAAAGAAGTTTCCAATAGTATAATTTTTGTGATACATATTTCATATTTTGTTGACTAAATTAGTAGTTGAAGTTTTTTCTCGAAATGCGTAATTGGCATATAATCCGCTATGGAGGTAGTACTAGAATAGATATACTGAGATGTACTTGAACCCTCAGTGAATGGGTTCACTATAACCAGCCTAAACCAGCTGAGATAGGCTAAGTTCCAAAGCACCTGCAGCTTCCTCTTGATTTCTCGTTGCAGTAGGAAAGAAAAGTAACAAATTAAGCTGCGCCGTCTCTCTTCCTTACTCGTTAGCATCCACCATCGGGTTCGATCCTTCCTATCCTATGATGCCCAATAGGAAACAGAAGTGACTAATTAGGCTTCGGGACCAGGTTGTATGAGTAGAAGTGAAGAATCCAAGTGCGTCAGTGCGTGGCTTGGGGATTTTAGAGCATCCCCACTCGTTGGCGCTCCCCACGCCCAAATCCGGCGAAATTTTCGTCCGGATTGGATGAAGTTTTGGCGTGGGGAGCGCCGAAGTTCCAGCCGTCCCCCCGCGGAAAACCCCAACCTCGACCATTTGACATATTTCAAACAAATTCAACATAAAATTTAACAAGTTCGGCAAACAAGAGGACGAAAATTGCTGAAACAAATTCGGCGATAACAGTACAATGTTTAACAAGTGCTGAAACAAATGAAGCACACAAATTTCACAATTTTTCAAACAAATTAAGACAGACTAGTTGGCGTCGGCGTTGCGTTGCCTCGGAGCCTCCATATGTGCTCCACCAGATCATCTTGCAGCAGCTGGTGCATTGTAGAGTCTCGAATCTCCTGGCGCATAGCAATGAAGGCGGCCCATGATGGAGGCACTTGGTGATTAGGCTGTGCAAGAGGACCCTCTCTCTCATATGGTGCTTCTTGATCAGCCAGAGTAACCGGATGCTTTCGCTCATCTTCAATAATCATGTTGTGTAGGCACACACAGCAGTTCATCACCTCCCACATCCGATCTTTGGACCAAGTCATAGCGGGGAACCGGACGACAGCAAATCTCTGCTGTAGGACACCAAATGCTCGCTCGACGTCTTTTCGGCAAGCTTCTTGTTTCTTGACAAACTCGCAAAGTTTGGGGGTGCTAGGGTTGGAGATCGTCTTCACAAATGTTGCCCACTTTGGATAGATACCGTCTGCAAGGTAGTATCCTTTGTTGTAGTGCCGACCATTGATCACATAGTCCACCGGGGGAGCATGACCCTCAACAAGCTTGGAAAAGACCGGGAGCAGTTTAGGACGTTGATGTCATTGTTGGATCCAGGCATACCAAAGAAAGAGTGCCAAATCCAAAGATCATGGGTAGCCACTGCTTCAAGTATCACAGTGCAGCCTTTTTGTGACCCTTGTACATTCCCTGCCACGCAAACGGACAGTTCTTCCATTGCCAATGCATGCAGTCAATGCTTCCAAGCATCCCCGGAAAACCTCTAGCTTCATTTGTTGCAAGGATCCTCTGAGTGTCTTCGACAGTGGGTGATCTCAAGAAATAGTCCCCGAACACTGCTATGACGGCCCTGCAGAACCGGTAGAAACAATCAAGGGCGGTGGACTCCGCCATCCGAAGATAGTCATCTGCAGTATCACCGGGAGCTCCATACGCCTGCACTTCTGCAGTGACGAAAATCCAACCAAACCAGTGCAATCCGCCTTGAAGTAGGGATCAAAGTGGCGGATGGCATACACAATTTGCAGAAATAGCTTTCTGCTCATCCTGAAACGACGCCGGAAAACAGTCTCACCGTGCAATGGATTGTCGGCGAAGTAGTCGGTACAACATGCGGTAGCCCTCCATTCGCTGTCTCGGCTTGCACTTCCGGCGACCTCGTGCCGACCCACCACGCGCCGACGAGTTGCCAGTCCGGCGTACATGCTTGCCAAGCAACCAAGGATCATCATGTGCTCCTCGTCTTGGGCGGCTGCTGCCATCTCTTCTTGCATAAGCTCGACGAACATCTGCTCCTCCTCTTCGTCCGAGTCCATGGCCGGCGAGGCAAATGGACGAACACACGGGCGTGGTCGAGGCAACCCGAGCCGCGAGCGACGACGAGCAAGCAGGCCGGAAAACAGGCCGGCGGAAGAGCGGCCAGATAGGCCGTCGTCCAAACACGGCGGAATATAGGCAGGTGGGGAGGCGGAATCTGGGCAACAAGCCGGCGGGGTGGTGCCGGCGGCGAGAGAGATACGAGGGGTGGGAGAATTTGAGCGACGTGGCGGTGGGGTTCGTGCGTCGAGTCACCGACAGATCGGGCCCTTCCGCTTTTCACTCGTCCGGAGTCCCGAGAGCCCCCGGGGGCCGGGGGCGGGATCGCTGATGCCCAGCCCAACCGACGAAAACGGCGAACCAGCCGAATTTCGTCCGGATGGAAAAATCGCTCGCCGGGGGCCTCCTCGGGGGGACGAGTGGAGATGCTCTTACTAGCTTGTCTAGTCGTTGCGAGTAATGTTGGTTTTTTATTGGACGGGGATCGAGAACTGATGGTGTCGTTTGGTCGGAGTGTAGTGTGTTTCACAGGACATGAAAACGTCTGGTTTGCGTTGCGTGTCAGCTATACGGCTCGTTTCCTCTCATCTTCAAGATAGATCAAAATTGACCCGACGGCTACTCAGGTCTAGATCGATGAGATCATACCCTTTTTTTGTCAGTCTCAAAATGAGAAGGAACCGCTCTCTCGCAGCTAAGTGATATATAGGCCTTTTTTTAGCTCCGTACAAGCATATAGGCTCGATTAAGATGTCAAACATGCCGGGATCATATGATTGCATGACTGGAGACTTTTTGTTTCAAAACCACCACGACAACTTTATTGATTAGCAAATAAACTGGACACTTGAACAGTGGAAGCAAAAGAAGTTCGACCTGAGTCAATCCCGTTCGGTTTGGTTTCGGCAATTGCAAGCTATGAGTAAGCACATCTCCAACAGGACAGATACATTTTATTGTCCACGATCATCCGTTTGCGTTGCCCCGCGAACGTGAAAATTATCGTTTTTGTCCACGCGTCCGTTTGCGGCAGGGGTGGCTCCAGTGGGGCGACGCATTTTTTTGTACTTGTTTTTTTCCCTCTTCTCCATTTAAACATAGTTCCAAACATTACATATTGGTACATGGTTTTACACAAACTAATACATAATTGAAAACATGGTTTACACAAACTAATAAATAGTTTGAACCATGGTTGACACAAATAAAAACATTGTAAAAAAAGAAAAATCAGTTGTGTTAATTCCGTATGTTCGCTGCCAAGAAAGAACACTCTCAGGCACTCCCAGTCACCCAAACTGGAAAATTCAGCTGGTGACGGTACCCCTGTTAGTTCTTTCGAGGAAGAACAACTAGAATCCTTCACTACTGGCTTCAACTGCCTCGTAGCCATATTCGCTGCAAAGAAAGAACACTCTAAGTTCTAACTATCGGTGTCCAAGCCGAATTCGCCGGTGTGGTAGTGCCTGCGGCACGCTGTGCCGTCGAACACCTTGACTATCATCTCGCCGTCCCCCTCGTAGAGGAAGGTGAGCTGGCAGCCGAGCTCGAGCGCGAGGTCGCAGACGAACTTGTCCCACCCCGTGTGCAGGTACATCTTGCCCTGCCCGTCGAACAATACCTCGACATTCCACCGGTAGAAGTTGCAGCTGGTCTCCTGTAGCTGCAAGTGCGCCGGCTCGATGCCATCGATGAACTCAACGAACTTGTCCGGGAGCCGCTTGATGTCGAGTGAGTCGTCGTCGATGCGGAGGAGGAACTCGAAGCAGCGGTCCTCCTGCGAAGACGAGGAGGGCGCAGGCTACAGCGACCATGGGGTCGTAGCTGCTCCACCACGGTGGCCCCTGCACCGGCCCCGGCCCCGGGGGCGCCCAGGCCGGTGGCCTCGACCGCCTCGCAGGCCACCAGTACCCGCCATGGACTTCCTCGCGGGCATGGCTGTGTCGCAGGAAGAGCTAGGCGGCACTACGGTGGAGCTTGTGGCGGCTAGGGTTTGTATGGAGGAGTGGATGAGGAAGAAGAACGCGCACCCTCTTTATATAGGCCGGAGGCAGGAGACGGTCGCGGGACGTGTGGTGTCGCCATTACTGCGTTGGCGGACGTGGGCATCGCCATTAACGTGGCCCAAATTGCCGAAGTGACGCCTCGACGCTAGTCGCTGGCGCGTCTGAGAAGACGCATCGACGCAGGGTCGCTGCCAGGCGGGCCCGGCGAAACATCCGCCAGACGCGAGCGGAAACTTTTCGCTTCCGTAGGGTGTCCGCAGAGATGCATCCGAGGCACATATTTGGGCCAGGTTTGCGTCGCCGCTGATGGCCCGGTCACTTTGCGTCACCCCGCTAGAAGTGGTACCAAATGCATTTTTCGGCCCGGCGGATGCAAACGGTCGGCGTCCGTTTGCATCCGCCGGGCCGAAAAATGCGTCTGGTACCACCTCCAGCGGGGCGACGCAAAGTGACCGGGCCGTTCGCGGCGACGCAAAGTGACCGAGCCATCTGCGGCGAGCAAACCTGGCCCAAATATGCGCCAGGTTTGCGTCTCCACGGACGCTCCGCGGTTCCACCTAGCGTCCTCCTTTTCTTACCCGGTCCCGCAAGTCAGGGACATTGAAATCGAGCGCTTCGCTTTGCTTCTTTCCCCTTATTTTCTACCCTAGTGCGACGCCACCACCCCAACCGCACCCACCGCCGTCCCGCCGCTGCGGCGCAGTACTCACCGTCGGCTCGGTTCTCGCCGCGCGGGAGAGCAGGATCGTAGTCGGGGTTGGCTCCGGCGCGTACCTGCCGCCTGTTCTGGGGCAAAACGTTGCCGGTTGCGCCGCCCGGCCGCGCCACCCACGACCCGTTCGGTCAATTGCGCCGGTAGGTGTCTTACTCCTGTTTTGGGCGCTACTGTGTGCGGCCATTGATCCACAGTTCGTACCCACGCAGATGGACATGTGGCAGATGCTGGACAAGTTCCGCGCGGAGGTCGTTGACTCCTCTTCCGACGAGGAGTCTGATCATTCCAACATTGGAAACTATGCGACCTCCATGATCCACGAGTTCAATTCAAACGAGGGGCCGGTGCACCGGGGCTCTATCAAGGGCCGCTGATGACCCACAAGTATAGGGGATCGCAACAGTCTTCGCGGGAAGTAAAACCCAAATTTATTGATTCGACACAAGGGGAGGTAAAGAATACTTATAAGCCTTAACAACTGAGTTGTCAATTCAGCTGCACCTGAAAAGCACTAGTAACGGGGGTGATGTGAAAGCAGCAGAATAGAGCATAAAACACAGCAAAGAATAGTAATACAGAGGCAATGGCACAAGAAAATAGTTGATACTACTTCCAATGACATGTAGGAACGAGTATATGATGATGAAAGATGGACCGGGTTCCCAGCTATCTACACTAGTGGTAACTCTCCAATAACAAGTGTTGGATGAACAAATTACAGTTGGGCAATTGATAGGATTGAAATAGCATTAAGACAGAACATCAAGATTATTAGTCATGTAGGCATGTTTTCCATATATAGTCATACGTGCTCGCAATGAGAAACTTGCATAACATCTTTTGTCCTACCAGCCGGTGGCAGCCGGGCCTCTAGGGAATCTACTGGAAATTAAGGTACTCCTTTTAATAGAGCACCGAAGCAAAGCATTAACACTCCGTGAAAACATGTGATCCTCATATCTAAGCCTTCCCCTCCAGTTATCCCAGTTGCTGTCACTCTGGGGCCTCGGTTCCGGACATAGACATGTGCAAACAACTTGTAGATACAATCTAAGCAATAAGTATAGAGCTTAAATCTAAGATCATGCCACTCGGACCCTAGTGACAAGCATTAAACACAACAAGATTGCAGCAACAATAACTTCACAAACTTTATAGATAGACTAATCATAATGTAACAATCCATCGGATCCCAACAAACACAACACCGATTACATCGATGAATCTCAATCATGTAAGGCAGCTCATGAGATCATTGTATTGAAGTACATGGGAGAGAGAGTACCAACTAGGTACAGCTAGAACCCGTAGTCCATGGGGGAACTACTCACGGAGCATGATGGAGGCGGTGATGGAGATGGCTTCCGGGGCACTTCCCCGTCCAGGGTGCCGGAACAGAGACTTCGTCCCCCGAAATGGAGTTTCGCGATGGCGGCGGCGCCCGGAGTCTTTCCGGAGTTTCGTCAATTCGTATCGATGTTTTAGGTCGACGGCTTAAATAGGCGAAGAGTCGAGTCGGAGGGCCACGGGGCCTCCTCACACTAGGGGGCGCCCCCTTGGGCCGCACCGCCACCACGTGTGGGGCCCCGGGCTCCCCTCTGGTCCCACTCGACTTTCTGGAAGGTTCGGAAAAATAAGATGTTGGGTCTTCGCTTCGTCGAATTCCGAGAATATTGCCCGAACAGCCTTTCTGAACCAAAAACAACAAAAATGGCCCTTCGGCATCTCGTTAATAGGTTAGTTCGGAAAATGCATAAAAACATTATAAAGTGCAAGCAAAACATGTAAGTATTGTCATAAAACAAGCATGGAACATCAGAAATTATAGGTACGTTGAGACGTATCAGCATCCCCAAGCTTAGTTCCTGCTCACCCTCGAGTACGTAAACGATAAAAAGAATAATTTCTGAAGTGACATGCTACTTACATAATCTTGATCATACTATTGTAAAGCATATGAGATGAATGCAGTCACTCAAGGCAATGATTTATAGTTTGCTAACAAATAGATAACATATAGCAAAACTTTTCATGGATAGTACTTTCAAGACAAGCATCAAAAGGTCTTGCATAAGAGTTAACTCATAAAGCAATACTTTCAAAGTAAAGACATTGAAGCAACACAGAGGAAGATTTAAGTTTCAGCAATTGCTATCAACTTTCAACGTACATATCTCATGGATAATTGTCAACACAAAGTAATATGATGAATGCAAATAAACAAGTATGTAAGAATCAATGCACAGTTGACACGAGCGTTTGCTTCTAAGATGGAAGGAAGTAGGTAAACTGACTCAACATAAAGTAAAAGAAAGACCCTTCGCAGAGGGGAGCAGGGATTAAATCATGTGCTAGAGCTTTTTAAGTTTTGAAATCATATAGAGAGCATACAAATAAAGTTTTGAGAGGTGTTTGTTGTTGTCAACGAATGGTAATGGGTACTCTAACTACCTCGTCAACCAGACTTTCAAGAGCGGCTCCCATGAAGGACGTTATCTCTACCAGCAAGGTAGATCATCCCTCTTCTCTTTTATTTACACATGTATTTTAGTTTCATTATTTATGGATGACACTCCTCCCAACCTTTTGCTTACACAAGCCATGGCTAACCGAATCCTCGGGTGCCTTCCAACATTCACATACCATGAAGGAGTGTCTATTTGCAAAATTAAGTTGCTTACTGATGAATCAGAGCAAAACATGTGAAGAGAATTATTAATGAAGGTTGATTAATTGGGGGCTGATACGTCCCAAACGTATCTATAATTTCTTATGTTCCATGTTACTTTTATGATGATACTCACATGTTTTATACACATTATATGTCATATTTATGCATTTTCCGGCACTAACCTATTGACGAGATCCCGAAGAGCCAGTTGTTGTTTTCGCTGTTTTTGGTTTCAGGAATCCTAGTAAGGAAATATTCTCGGAATTGGACGAAATCAACGCCCAGGGGCCTATTTTTCCACGAAGCTTCCGTCCGAGGGAGAGACGAAGTGGGCCACGAGGCGCCGCCACAATAGGGCGGCGCGGCCCAGGTGCTGGACGCGCTGCCCTGGCGTGTGGGGCCCTCGTGTGGCCCCCGCCCTTCCGCCTACTTAAAGCCTCCGTCGTGAAACCCCTGATCGAGAGCCACGATACGGAAAACCTTCCAGAGACACCGCCGCCGCCAATCCCATCTCGGGATTCAGGAGATCGCCCCGCACCCTGCCGGAGAGGGGAATCATCTCCGAGGAGGACTCTTCATCGCCATGATCGCCTCCGATCGATGTGTGAGTAGTTCACCCCTGGACTATGGGTCCATAGTAGCTAGATGGTCGTCTTCTCCTCATTGTGCTATCATGTTCGATCTTGTGAGCTGCCTATCATGATCAAGATCGTTTATTTGTAATCCTTCATGTTGTGTTTGTTGGGATCCGATGGATATTGAATACTATGTCAAGTTGATTATCAATCTATCATATATGTTATTTATGTTCTTGCATGCTCTCCGTTGCTAGTAGAGGCTCGGCCAAGTTGATACTTGTGACTCCAAGAGGGAGTATTTATGCTCGATAGTGGGTTCATGCCTCCATTAAATGGGACAGTGACATAAAGTTCTAAGGTTGTGGATGTGTTGCCACTAGGGATAAAACATCGATGCTTTGTCTAAGGATATTTGTGTTGATTACATTACACACCATACTTAATGCAATTGTCTGTTGTTTACAACTTAATACTGGAGGGGGTTCGGATGATAACCTGAAGGTGGACGTTTTAGGAATAGATGCATGCTGGATGGCGGTCTATGTACTTTGTCGTAATGCGCTGATTAAATCTCATAGTACTCATATATGTATGTGCATTGTTATGCCTTCTTTATTTGTCAATTGCCCAACTGTAATTTGTTCACCCAACATCTGCTATCTTATGGGAGAGACACCACTAGTGAACTGTGGACCCCGGTCCTATTCTTTACATCTGAAATACAATCTAATTGTTCTTTACTGTTCTTCGCAAACAAACATCATCATCCACACTATACATCTAATCCTTTGTTTACAAAAGCCGGTGAGATTGACAACCTCGCATTACGTTGGGGCAAAGTTCGTGATTGTGTTGTGCAGGTTCCACGTTGGCGCCGAATCACCGGTGTTGCGCCGCACTACACTCCGCCATCAACCTTCAACGTGCTTCTTGACTCCTACTGGTTCGATTAAACCTTGGTTTCTTACGAGGAAACTTGCTACTGTGCGCATCACACCTTCCTCTTGGGGTTCCCACGTGTCAACTACACGATCAAGCAAATTTCTGGCGCCGTTGCCGGGGAGATCAAGACACGCTGCAAGGGGAGTCTTCCACTTCCAATCTCTTTACTTTGTTTTTGTCTTGCTTTATTTTATTTACTACTTTGTTTGCTGCACTAAAACAAAACACACACAAAATTAGTTGCTAGTTTTACTTTATTTACTGTCTTGTTCTCCATATCAAAAACACAAAAAATTAGTTACTTGCATTTACTTTATCTAGTTTGCTTTATTTACTATTGCTAAAATGAATACTCCTGAAAACACTAAGTTGTGTGACTTCACAAACACTAATAATAATGATTTCCTATGCACACCTATTGCTCCACCTGCTACTACACCAGAATTCTTTGAAATTAAACCTGCTTTCCTGAATCTTGTTCGAGAGAGCAATTTTCTGGTGTTAGTTCTGATGATGTAGCCATCTTAATAATTTTGTTGAACTATGTGAAATGCAAAAGTATAAGGATGTAGATGGTGATATTATAAAACTGAAATTGTTTCCTTTCTCCTTAAGAGGAAGAGCTAAAGATTGGTTGCTATCTTTGCCTAAGAATAGTATTGATTCTTGGACTAAATGTAAAGATGCTTTTATTGGTAGATATTATCCTCCTGCTAAAATTATATCTTTGAGAAGTAGCATAATGAATTTTAAGCAATTGGATAATGAACATGTTGCTCAAGCATGGGAGAGAATGAAATCTTTGGTAAAGAATTGCCCAACCCATGGACTAACTACTTGGATGATCATCCAAACCTTCTATGTGATTGAATTTTTTCGCGGAACCTATTGGATTCAGCTGCTGGAGGTATGATACGTCTCCGACGTATCGATAATTTCTTATGTTCCATGCCACATTATTGATGTTATCTACATGTTTTATGCACACTTTATGTCATATTCGTGCATTTTCTGAACTAACCTATTAGCAAGATGCCGAAGTGCGCTGTTTTCTGCTGTTTTTGGTTTCAGAAATCCTAGTAAGGAAATATTCTCGGAATTGGACGAAATCAAAGCCCAGGGGCCTATTTTTTCACGAAGCTTCCAGAAGTCCGAAGACGAAACGAAGAGGGGCCACGGGGTGGCCAAACCCTAGGGCGGCGCGCCCCACCCCCGGCCGCGCCGGCCTATAGTTTGGGCCCCCGTGCCGCCTCTTGACCTACCCTTCCGCCTACTTAAAGCCTCCGTGACGAAACCCCCACCGAGAGCCACGATACGGAAAACCTTCCAGAGACGCCGCCAACGCCGATCCCATCTCGGGGATCCAGGAGATCGCCTCCGACCTGCCGGAGAGGGAAATCATCTCCCCGAGGACTCTACGCCGCCATGGTCGCTCCGGTGTGATGTGTGAGTAGTCTACCCCCGGACTATGGGTCCATAGCAGTAGCTAGATGGTTGTCTTCTCCCATTGTGCTATCATTGTCGGATCTTGTGAGCTGCCTAACATGATCAAGATCATCTATCCGTAATTCTATATGTTGCGTTTGTTGGGATCCGATGAATAGAGAATACTTGTTATGTTGATTATCAAAGTTATATCTACGTGTTGTTTATGATCTTGCATGCTTTCCGTTACTAGTAGATGCTCTGGCCAAGTAGATGCTTGTAACTCCAAGAGGGAGTACTTATGCTCGATAGTGGGTTCATGCCCCATTGACACCTGGGACAGTGACAAGTTCTAAGGTTGTGTTGTGCTGTTGCCACTAGGGATAAAACATTGATGCTATGTCTAAGGATGTAGTTGTTGATTACATTACGCGCCATACTTAATGCAATTGTCTGTTGCTTTGCAACTTAATATGGAGGGGGTTCGGATGATAACCTGAAGGTGGACTTTTTAGGCATAGATGCAATTGGATGGCGGTCTATGTACTTTGTCGTAATGCCCAATTAAATCTCACTATACTCATCATGATATGTATGTGCATGGTCATGCTCTCTTTATTTGTCAATTGCCCAACTGTAATTTGTTCACCCAACATGCTGCTTGTCTTATGGGAGACACCTCTAGTGAACTGTGGACCCCGGTCCAATTCTCTTTACGAAATACAATGCAATACTTGTTCTACTGTTTTCTGCAAACAATCATCTTCCACACAATACGGTTAATCCTTTGTTAGCAAGCCGGTGAGATTGACAACCTCACTGTTTCGTTGGGGCAAAGTACTTTTGTTGTGTTGTGCAGGTTCCAGTTGGAATCCCGGTGTTGCGCCGCACTACATCTCGCCGCCATCAACCTTCAACGTGCTTCTTGACTCCTACTGGTCCGATTAAACCTTGGTTTCTTAGAGGGAAACTTGTGTGCGCATCACACCTTCCTCTTGGGGTTCCCAACGGACGTGCCAACCACACGCATCAAGCAAATTTCTGCGCCGTTGCCAGATCAAGACACGCTGCAAGGGGAGTCTCCACTTCTCAATCTATTTACTTTGTTTTTGTCTTGCTTAGTTTTATTTACTACTTTGTTTGCTGCACTAAATCAAAATACAAAAAATTAGTTGCTAGTTTTACTTTATTTGCTATCTTGTTTGCTATATCAAAACACAAAAAATTAGTTTACTTGCATTTACTTTATCTAGTTTGCTTTATTTACTGTTGCTAAAATGGCCAACCCTGAAAATACTAAGTTGTGTGACTTCACAACCACAAATAATAATGATTTCTTATGCACACCTATTGCTCCACCGCTACTACAGCAGAATTCTTTGAAATTAAACCGCTTTACTGAATCTTGTTATGCGAGAGCAATTTTCTGGTGTTAGTTCTGATGATGCTGCTGCCCATCTTAATAATTTTGTTGAACTATGTGAAATGCAATAATATAAAGATGTAGATGGTGATATTATTAAACTAAAATTGTTCCCTTTCTCATTAAGAGGAAGAGCTAAAGATTGGTTGCTATCTCTGCCTAAGAATAGTATTGATTCATGGACTAAATGCAAGGATGCTTTTATTGGTAGATATTATCCCCCTGCTAAAATTATATTTTTGAGGAGTAGCATAATGAATTTTAAACAATTAGATACTGAACATGTTGCTCAAGCTTGGGAAAGAATGAAATCTCTGGTTAAAAATTGCCCAACCCATGGACCGACTACTTGGATGATCATCCAAACCTTCTATGCAGGACTAAATTTTTCTTCACGGAATTTATTGGATTCAGCTGCTGGAGGTACCTTTATGTCCATCACTCTTGGTGAAGCAACAAAGCTTCTTGATAATATGATGATCAACTACTCTGAATGGCACACGGAAAGAGCTCCACAAGGTAAGAAGGTAAATTCTGTCGAAGAAACCTCTTCCTTGAGTGATAAGATTGATGCTATTATGTCTATGCTTGTGAATGATAGGACTAATATTGATCCTAATAATGTTCCATTAGCTTCATTGGTTGCACAAGAAGAACATGTTGATGTAAACTTCATTAAAAATAATAATTTCAACAACAATGCTTACCGTAACAATTCTAGTAACAACTATAGGCCATATCCTTATAATAATGGCAACGGCTATGGTAATTCTTATGGGAATTCTTACAACAATAATAGGAGTTCACCCCTGGACTTGAAGCCATGCTTAAAGAATTTATTAGTACACAAACTGCTTTTAACAAATCTGTTGAAGAAAAGCTTGGGAAAATTGATATACTTGCTTCTAAAGTCGATAGTCTTGTCATGTTGATCTTTTGAAATCAAAAGTTTTGCCTAATGAGAATCATCATAATAAGATTGTTACTGCAGCAAATGCCATCCAAGTTAGAATTAATGAGAATATAAGATTAATGGCTGAACTGCGTGCTAGGTGGGATAGAGAAGAAAATGAAAAACTAGCTAAAGAGAAGAATGTAGCTAAAGTTTGGACTATTACCACCACCAGTAATGTTAATGCTACACATGTTGCTGCACCTCCTACTAATACTAATAAAAGAATTGGTATTAGCAATGTTTCCACTTCTAATGCAAAGCGCGAAAAACTGCCTGAAACTGCTAAACTGCCTGTGATAAAGCTGCTGAAATTTTTTCCAACATTGGGGATGATGATCCCATTGCTTTAGATTATAATGGTTTGAATTTTGATGATTGCCACATCTCTGAAGTTATAAAGTTCTTGCAAAAACTTGCTAAAAGTCCTAATGCTAGTGCTATAAATTTGGCCTTTACACATCATATTACAAATGCTCTCATAAAAGCTAGAGAAGAGAAACTAGAGCGCGAAGCCTCTATTCCTAAAAAGCTAGAGGATGGTTGGGAGCCCATCATTAAGATGAAGGTTAAAGATTTTGATTGTAATGCTTTATGTGATCTTGGTGCAAGTATTTCTGTTATGCCTAAGGAAATTTATAATATGCTTGACTTGCCACCACTGAAAAATTGTTATTTGGATGTTAATCTTGCTGATCATTCTACAAAGAAACCTTTGGGGAAAGTTGATAATGTTCGCATTACTGTTAACAATAACCTTGTCCCCGTTGATTTTGTTGTCTTGGATATTGAATGCAATGCATCTTGTCCCATTATATTGGGAAGACCTTTTCTTCGAACTGTTGGTGCTATTATTGATATGAAGGAAGGTAATATAAAATATCAATTTCCTCTCAAGAAAGGTATGGAACACTTCCCTAGAAAGAGAATGAAGGTACCTTCTGATTCCATTATGAGAACAAATTATGATGTTGACACTTCGTCTCTTGATAATAATTGATACACACTTTCTGCGCCTAGCTGAAAGGCGTTAAAGAAAAGCGCTTATGGGAGACAACCCATGTTTTTACCTACAGTACTTTGTTTTTATTTTGTGTCTTGGAAATTGTTTACTACTGTAGCAACCTCTCCTTATTTTAGTTTTGTGTTTTGTTGTGCCAAGTTAAGCCGTTGATAGAAAAGTAAGTACTAGATTTGGATTACTGCACAGTTCCAGATTTCTTTGCTGTCACGAATCTGGGTCTACCTCCCTGTAGGTAGCTCAGAAAATTAAGCCAATTTATGTGCATGATCCTCAGATATGTACGCAACTTTCATTCAATTTGAGCATTTTCATTTGAGCAAGTCTGGTGCCATTTTAAAATTCGTCAATACGAACTGTTCTGTTTTGACAGATTCTGCCTTTTATTTCGCATTGCCTCTTTTGCTATATTGGATGAATTTCTTTGATCCACTAATGTCCAGTAGCATTATGCAATGTCCAGAAGTGTTAAGAATGATTGTGTCACCTCTGAATATGTTAATTTTTATTGTGCACTAACCCTCTAATGAGTTGTTTCGAGTTTGGTGTGGAGGAAGTTTTCAAGGATCAAGAGAGGAGTATGATGCAACATGATCAAGGAGATTGAAAGCTCTAAGCTTGGGGATGCCCCGGTGGTTCACCCCTGCATATATCAAGAAGACTCAAGCGTCTAAGCTTGGGGATGCCCAAGGCATCCCCTTCTTCATCGACAACATTATCAGGTTCCTCCCTAAAACTATATTTTTATTCCATCACATCTTATGTGCTTTGCTTGGAGCGTCGGTTTGTTTTTGTTTTTGTTTTGTTTGAATAAAATGGATCCTAGCATTCACTTTATGAGAGAGAGACACGCTCCGCTGTAGCATATGGACAAGTATGTCCTTGGTTTCTACTCATAGTATTCATGGCGAAGTTTCTCCTTCGTTAAATTGTTATATGGTTGGAATTGGAAAATGATACATGTAGTAATTGCTATAAATGTCTTGGGTAATGTGATACTTGGCAATTGTTGTGTTCATGATTAAGCTCTTGCATCATATGCTTTGCACCTATTAATGAAGAAATACATAGAGAATGCTAAAATTTGGTTTGCATATTTGGTTTCTCTAAGGTCTAGATAATTTCTAGTATTGAGTTTGAACAACAAGGAAGACGGTGTAGAGTCTTATAATGTTTTCAATATGTCTTTTATGTGAGTTTTGCTGCACCGGTTCATCCTTGTGTTTGTTTCAAATAACCTTGCTAGCCTAAACCTTGTATCGAGAGGGAATACTTCTCATGCATCCAAAATACTTGAGCCAACCACTATGCCATTTGTGTCCACCATACCTACCTACTACATGGTATTTTCCGCCATTCCAAAGTAAATTGCTTGAGTGCTACCTTTAAAATTCCATCATTCACCTTTGCAATATATAGCTCATGGGACAAATAGCTTAAAAACTATTGTGGTATTGAATATGTAATTATGCACTTTATCTCTTATTAAGTTGCTTGTTGTGCGATAACCATGTTCACTGGGGACGCCATCAACTATTCATTGTTGAATTTCATGTGAGTTGCTATGCATGTCCGTCTTGTCTGAAGTAAGAGAGATCTACCACCTTATGGTTAAGCATGCATATTGTTAGAGAAGAACATTGGGCCGCTAACTAAAGCCATGATCCATGGTGGAAGTTTCAGTCTTGGACATATATCCTCAATCTCAAATGAGAAAATTATTAATTGTTGTTACATGCTTATGCATAAAAGAGGAGTCCATTATCTGTTGTCTATGTTGTCCGGTATGGATGTCTAAGTTGAAGAATAATCAATAGCGAGAAATCCAATGCGAGCTTTCTCCTTAGACCTTTGTACAGGCGGCATAGAGGTACCCCTTTGTGACACTTGGTTAAAACAATGCATTGTGATGATCCGGTAGTCCAAGCTAATAGGACAAGGTGCGGGCACTATTAGTACACTATGCATGAGGCTTGCAACTTATAAGATATAATTTACATGATGCATATGCTTTATTACTACCGTTGACAAAATTGTTTCATGTTTTCAAAATCAAAGCTCTAGCACAAATATAGCAATCGATGCTTTTCCTCTATGGAGGACCATTCTTTTACTTTCAATGTTGAGTCGCTTCACCTATTTCTCTCCACCTCAAGAAGCAAACACTTGTGTGAACCGTGCATTGATTCCTACATACTTGCTTATTGCACTTATTATATTACTCTATGTTGACAATATCCATGAGATATACATGTTACAAGTTGAAAGCAACCGCTGAAACTTAATCTTCTTTTGTGTTGCTTCAATGCCTTTACTTTGAATTATTGCTTTATGAGTTAACTCTTATGCAAGACTTATTAATGCTTGTCTTGAAGTGCTATTCATGAAAAGTCTTTGCTTTATGATTCACTTGTTTACTCATGTCATATACATTGTTTTGATCGCTGCATTCACTACATATGCTTTACAAATAGTATGATCAAGATTATGATGGCATGTCACTCCAGAAATTATCTCGTGTTATCGCTTTACCTCGGGACGAGTAACTAAGCTTGGGGATGCTGATACTGCTCCGACGTATCGATAATTTCTTATGTTCCATGCCACATTATTGATGTTATCTACATGTTTTATGCACACTTTATGTCATATTCGTGCATTTTCTGGAACTAACCTATTAACAAGATGCCGAAGTGCCAGTTGCTTTTCTGTTTTTGGTTTCAGAAATCCTAGTAAGGAAATATTCTCGAATTGACGAAATCAAAGCCTGTGGGGCCTATTTTTCCACGAAGCTTCCGTAAGTCCGAAGACGAAACGAAGAGGGCCACGGGGTGCCAAACCCTAGGCGGCGCGCCCCCACCCCCGGCCCGCCGGCCTATAGTTTGGGCCCCCGTGCCACGACCTACCCTTCCGCCTACTTAAAGCCTCCGTGACGAAACCCCCGAGAGCCACGATACGAAAACCTTCCGAGACGCCGCCAACGCCGATCCCATCTCGGGGATCCAGGAGATCGCCTCCGACACCGCCGGAGAGAGGGAATCATCTCCCGAGGACTCACGCCACCATGGTCGCCTCCGGTGTGATGTGTGAGTAGTCTACCCCCGACTATGGGTCCATAGCAGTAGCTAGATGGTTGTCTTCTCCCATTGTGCTATCATTGTCGGATCTTGTGAGCTGCCTAACATGATCAAGATCATCTATCTGTAATTCTATATGTTGCGTTTGTTGGGATCCGATGAATAGAGAATACTTGTTATGTTGATTATCAAAGTTATATCTACGTGTTGTTTATGATCTTGCATGCTTTCCGTTACTAGTAGATGCTCTGCCAAGTAGATGCTAACTCCAAGAGGGAGTACTTATGCTCGATAGTGGGTTCATGCCCCATTGAAAGGGACAGAAAGTTCTAAGGTTGTGTTGTGCTGTTGCCACTAGGGATAAAACATTGATGCTATGTCTAAGGATGTAGTTATTGATTACATTACGCCATACTTAATGCAATTGTCTGTTGCTTTGCAACTTAATATGGAGGGGGTTCGGATGATAACCTGAAGGTGGACTTTTTAGGCATAGATGCGTTGGATGGCGGTCTATGTACTTTGTCGTAATGCCCAATTAAATCTCACTATACTCATCATGATATGTATGTGCATGGTCATGCTCTCTTTATTTGTCAATTGCCCAACTGTAATTTGTTCACCCAACATGCTGCTTGTCTTATGGGAGAGACACCTCTAGTGAACTATGGACCCCGGTCCAATTCTCTTTACTGAAATACAATCTAGTAATTGTTTATCGTTTCGCAAACAATCATCTTCCACACAATACGGTTAATCCTTTGTTACAGTAAGCGGTGATTGACAACCTCACTGCTTGGGCAAAGTACTTTGGTTGTGTTGTGCAGGTTCCACGTTGGCGCCGGAATCCCTGGCGCCGCACTACATCTCGCCGCCATCAACCTTCAACGTGCTTCTTGACTCCTACTGGTCCGATTAAACCTTGGTTTCTTACTGAGGGAAACTTGCCGCTGTGCGCATCACACCTTCCTCTTGGGGTTCCCAACGGACGTGCCAACCACACGCATCAAGGTACCTTTATGTCCATCACTTTGGGGGCGGCTACAAAGCTTCTTGATGATATGATGATAAATTACTCTGAATGTCACACGGAAAGAGCTCCACAAGGTAAGAAGGTAAATTATGTTGAAGAAACCTTCTCCTTGAGTGATAAGATTGATGTGATTATGTGTATGCTTGTGAATGGTAGATCTAATGTTGATCCAAATAAAGTTCCTTTAGCTTCATTGGTTGCTCAAGAAGAAAATGTTGATGTGAACTTCATTAAAAATAATAATTTCAACAACAATGCTTATAGGAATGGGTAACAACTATAGGCCATATCCTGCTTAATGGTAATGGTTATGGTAATTCTTATGGGAATTCTTACAACAATAATAGAAGTGTACCCCCTAGTCTTGAAGCCATGCTTAAAGAATTTATTAGTACACAAACTCTTTTAACAAATGAGGAAAAGCTCGATAAAATTAATATTCTTGCTTCTAAGGTTGATAGACTTGCCTCTGATGTTGATCTCTTAAAATTGAAAGTCATGCCTAATAAGGATAATGAGAATAAGATTGTTACTACAGCAAATGCCATCCAAGTTAGAATTAATGAGAATATAAGATTAATGGCTGAATTGCTAGGTGGGATAGAGAAGAAAATGAAAAACTAGCTAAAGAGAACAATGTAGCTAAAGTTTGGACTATTACCACCACTAGTAATGATAATGATTCACATGTTGCTACACCTCCTACTATCAATGGTAAAACAATTGGTGTTGGCAATGTTTCTACTCCTAGTGCAAAGCGTGCAAAATTACCTGAAACTGCTGAAACTGATAAAACTGCTGAATTTTTTTCCAACATTGGGGACAATGATCCCATTGCTGTAGATCATAATGGTTTAGATTTTGATGATTGTCACATCTCTGAAGTTATAAAGTTTTTACAAAATCTTGCTAAAAGTCCCAATGCTAGTGCTATAAATTTGGCCTTTACAAAACATATTACAAATGCTCTCATAAAAGCTAGAGAAGATAAACTAAAACTTGAAACCTCTATTATTAGAAAGTTAGAAGATGGTTGGGAGCCCATCATTAAGATGAGGGTCAATGATTTTGATTGTAATGCTTTATGTGATCTTGGTGCAAGTATTTCTGTTATGCCTAAGAAAATCTATGATATGCTTGACTTGCCACCATTGAAAAATTGTTATTTGGATGTTAATCTTGCTGATAATGCTATGAAGAAACCTTTGGGGAGGATTGATAATGTTCGTATTATGGTTAACAATAACCTTGTCCCCGTTGATTTTGTTGTCTTGGATATTGAATGCAATGCATCTTGTCCCATTATATTGGGAAGACCTTTTCTTCGAACTGTTGGTGCTACCATTGATATGAAGGAAGGTAATATTAAATATCAATTTCCTCTCAAGAAAGGTATGGAACACTTCCTAGAAAGAGAATGAAGTTACCTTATGATTCTATTATTAGAACAAATTATGATTTCGATGCTTCTTCTCTTGATAATACTTGATACACACTTTCTGCGCCTAGCTGAAAGGCGTTAAAAAGCGCTTATGGGAGACAACCCATTATTTTACTTCACTTTTGTTTTATATTTGAGTCTTGGAAGTTGTTTACTACTGTAGCAACCTCTCCTTATCTTTATTTTATTGCATTGTTGTGCCAAGTAAAGTCTTTGATAGTAAAGTCAATACTAGATTTGGATTAATGCAGACAGATTTCTTGTCATTACGAATCTGGGCAGAATTCTTCAGAGGTAACTCAGAAAATCTGCAAATTTACGTGCGTGATCCTCGATATGTACTCAACTTTCATTTTATTTGGGCATTTTCATCTGAGCAAGTCTGGTGCCACTTTAAAATTCGTCTTTACGGACTGTTCTGTTTTGACAGATTCTGCCTTTTATTTCGCATTGCCTGTTTTGCTATGTTTGATGGATTTCTTTGTCCATTAACTTTCAGTAGCTTTGTGCAATGTCCAGAAGTATTAAGAATGATTATGTCACCTCTGAATATATGAATTATGCACTGACCCTCTAATGAGTTTGTTTCGAGTTTGGTGTGGAGGTAGTTTTCAAGGGTCAAGAGGAGGATGATACAATATGATCAAGAAGAGTGAAAAGTCAAAGCTTGGGGATGTCCCTGGTTCATCCCTGCATATTTTAAGAAGACCCAAGCGTCTAAGCTTGGGGATGCCCAAGGCATCCCCTTCTTCATCGACAACATTATCAGGTTCCTCTAGTGAAACTATATTTTTATTCCGTCACATCTTATGTGCTTTACTTGGAGCGTCTGTTTGTTTTTTGTTTTTGTTTTGTCTGAATAAGATCGGATCCTAGCATTCTTTATGTGGGAGAGAGACACGCTCTGCTGTTTCGTATGAACGCATATGTTCTTAGCTTTATCTTTAATGTTCATTGCGAAATTTGAACTATTTCATTCATTGATATATGGTTGGAAACGGAAAATGCCGCATGTGGTAAATGGTATAATGTCTTGAATAATGTGATACTTGGAAATTGTTGTGCTCATATAGATCTTGTTTAAGGTCTTGCATCATGTACCTTGTACCCATTAATGAATAACTACATAGAGCATGTTAAAATTTGGTTTGCATGATTGTTCTCTCTAAGTCTAGATATTTTCTGGTTGAGGTGTTTGAACAACAAGGAGACAATATAAAGTCTTATAATACCTACAATATGTTTATATGTGAGCTTTGCTGCACCATTTCATACTTGAGTTTGCTTCAAACAACCTTGCTAGCCTAGCCTTGTATTGAGAGGAATTCTTCTCGTGCATCCAAATCCTTGAGCCAAATACTATGCCATTTGAGTCCACCATACCTACCTACCACATGGTATTTCTCCGCCATTCCAAAGTACATTACTTGAGTGCTACCTTTAAAATTTCTATTCTTTACATTTACAATATATAGCTCATGGGACAAAATAGCTTAAAAACTATCGTGGTGATGAATATGTACTTATGTGTCTTATATCTTAGTAAGTTGCTTGTTGAGCGGTAACCATGTTTTCTGGGGACGCCATCAACTCTTTTACCTTTGTTGAATATCATGTGAGTTGCTATGCATGTTCGTCATGTCTGAAGTAAGGGCGGTTTTCACAACCAAATGGTTTGAGTATGCATACTGTTAGAGAAGAACATTGGGCCGCTAACTAAAGCCATGATTCATGGTGGAAGTTTCAGTGTGGACAGCTAATTCTCAATCTCTTATGAGAATATTATCTGTTGTTAAATGCTTAAGCATTAAAAGAGGAGTCCATTATCTGTTGTCTATGTTGTCCCGGTATGGATGTCTAAGTTGAGAATAATCAAAAGCGAGATCCAATGCGAACTTTCTCCTTAGACCTTTGTACAGGCATAGAGGTACCCCTTTGTGACACTTGGTTGAAACATATGCTATGCAATGATAATCCGTGTTAACCCAAGCTAATTAGGACAAGGTGCGAGCACTATTAGTATACTATGCATGAGGCTTGCAACTTATGAGATGTCTTATACATAACTCATATGCTTTATTACTACCGTTGAAAAAAAATTCTTGTTTTCAAAATGAAAAGCTCTAGCACAAAAATAGTAATCCATGCTTCCCTCTGTGAAGGGCCATTCTTCTACTTTATTGTTGAGTCAGTTTACCTATTCTTTCTATCTTAGAAGCAAACACTTGTATCAACTGTGTGCATTGATTCTTACATGTTTACCTATTGCACTTGTTATATTACTTTGTGTTGACAATTATCCATGAGATAAATATGTTGAAGTTGAAAGCAACCGCTGAAACTTATATCTTCCTTTGTGTTGCTTCAATGCCTTTTACTTTGAATCTATTGCTTTATGAGTTAACTCTTATGCAAGTCTTATTGATGCTTGTCTTGAAAGTACTATTCATGAAAAGTCTTTGCTATATGATTCATTTGTTTACTCATTATCTTCATCATTGTTTCGAATCGCTGCATTCATCTCATATGATTACAATAGTATGATCAAGATTATGATAGCATGTCACTTCAGAAATTATCTTTGTTATTGTTTACCTACTCGAGGGTAGTAGGAACTAAGCTTGGGGATGCTTGATACGTCCCAAACGTATCTATAATTTCTTATGTTCCATGCTACTTTTATGATGATACTCACATGTTTTATACACATTATATGTCATATTTATGCATTTTCCGGCACTAACCTATTGACGAGATGCCGAAGAGCCAGTTGCTGTTTTCTGCTGTTTTTGGTTTCAGAAATCCTAGTAAGGAAATATTCTCGGAATTGGACGAAATCAACGCCTGGGGCCTATTTTCCACGAAGCTTCCAGAAGTCTGAGGGAGAGACGAAGTGGGGCCACGAGGCGCCGCCACAACAGGGCGGCGCGGCCCAGGTGCTAGCCGCGCGGCCCTGGCGTGTGGGGCCCTCGTGTGGCCCCCTGACCTGCCCTTCTGCCTACTTAAAGCCTCCGTCGCGAAACCCCCACGAGAGCCACGATACGGAAAACCTTCCAGACGCCGCCGCCGCCAATCCCATCTCGGGGATTCAGGAGATCGCCTCCGGCACCCTGCCGGAGAGGGGAATCATCTCCCGGAGGACTCTTCATCGCCATGATCGCCTCCGATTGATGTGTGAGTAGTTCACCCCTGGACCATGGGTCCATAGCAGTAGCTAGATGGTTGTCTTCTCCTAATTGTGCTATCATGCTCGATCTTGTGAGCTGCCTATCATGATCAAGATCGTTTCTTTGTAATCCTTCATGTTGTGTTTGTTGGGATCCGATGGATATTGAATACTATGTCAAGTTGATTATCAATAAGGTACTCCTTTAGTCTACTCAATAAGACTTGCATAAGAGTTACTCATAAAGCAATAAATTCAAAGTAAAGGCATTGAAGCAACACAAAGGAAGATAAAAGTTTCAGCGGTTGCTTTCAACTTCAACATATTTATCTCATGGATAATTGTCAACACAAAGTAATATAACAAGTGCAATAGGTAAACATGTAAGAATCAATGCACACAGTTTACACAAGTGTTTGCTTCTAAGATAGAGAGAATAGGTAAACTGACTCAACAATAAAGTAGAAGAAAGGCCCTTCGCAGAGGGAAGCATGGATTACTATTTTTGTGCTAGAGCTTTTCATTTTGAAAACAAGAAACATATTTGTCAACGGTACTAATAAAGTATATGAGTTATGTATAAGATATCTTATAAGTTGCAAGTACTAATAGTGCCCGCACCTTGTCCTAATTAGCTTGGATTAACACGGATTATCATTGCATAACATATGTTTCAACCAAGTGTCACAAAGGGGTACCTCTATGCCGCCTGTACAAGGGTCTAAGGAGAAGGTTCGCATTGGATTTCTCGCTTTTGATCATTCTCAACTTAGACACCCATACCGGGACAACATAGACAATAGATAATCACTACAAGAAAAATGACATGTAGAGACGTCCTACTTTAGACGCTTTGATATTCGTCTTTACGTGAATATCCACCACACGAATAAGGACGTTTTATGAGACGTTTTGCGCGTCGTCTCGCCCTGGCAGAAGTCACCGTTCCCACTCCTTTAAACTTCCTACCGTCATTTAAAAAGAAAAAGAAAAATCCCACCTCTATCTGAAAAAAAAAAGTTCCCACCTCCTGAGTTTCCTAATTTACCTCTCCCTATGGATACCTAGCGCCGCCGCCTTTAGATCTCGTGTCAGTACCTCTCCGGCGAACCCTACGCAGCGCCTGGCGACAATCATAATTTGCTGTGCGGATCCCTGATCCAGTCGGACTCGGTGCACTCTCCCATGAAAGTGTGGCTTTGTCTTCACCGCACATCCTACTCCACCAGGCCATGGCGGATCGTAGCCAGCAATTCGGAACAAACAGTCAAGGATCCACTGGTATGTCCTTCTAGTAATTTAATCTCAGTTTGGATCTTTCTTTTAACCGATCCTGTATCTCTATGATTGGTACGTCTCTGCGGCCACTCCAATAACGCTTTTCTGTTACCAGAAAATTAGCATTTTGTTCCTTTTTTGGTTTAACCAATCTAGCCAATATTTAATCACATGATGTCAACTCAAACGAACAGAATTTTGATATTACCATCACTCAACTTTTTGCTAGATCGGGGACTTCAGTCTGTAAGTTATTGTGGCCACACTGTGAGCTAATAAATACTTGGAGCTTTCAATTGCATTATATAAGCACAATCAAACAGAAATTTTATGATATCACGAACTAATGCGAAGTTGGATTAGGTGCCTCAGATTTATATAACAATTTGCAAATATATTCTTGAACCTCAACTTGCACCAATGAGATTTTTTGTGTACTTATGTCATTTTGTGTAATCGATATAAAGGCTCAGTTGCTGTGTGATTTACTTAGACCAAGTAGATATACCGGTAATTTACTAATCTGGAACTTGGTCTGTATTTGAAGGAATGCAGATATGAAGTTTGTGGAGCGCCTCCCAAGTACAACACTCAAAGTTCACTACAACTACAGTCTACTCAAGCAGCAAATTGATGGACATTTCTTTAGCTAGCATTTTCAGGTTAATATAACCCTGACCTTGCTTGAGTTCTTTATGTGTAACTGGAGATGTAAATGACATCGCTTATGTAGTCAAGACCAAGGGTAAGGCTTATGGATATATTATATAGCTCAGACTGTTAATTACATTTCATCATATTTTCTTAAAAGTGTCTACTCTACAATCAACGGCACTAACCTTGGTTTCTTGAAGGGCTTCAACCAAAATGCATCATAGCTTCAAGTTGGACTGCCGATAAGCGAAAGGTTCGGAAGATGCATCATAAGGATGTTACTGCGTCAGGCTGGCTGTAGTTACTTGCTGAAGCTAATAAGTTATGTAAGTATATGGTTTTAAACGTCAAATATATTGCAGCTATGCTAACTACCATTGTAGTATTAAACAGTATAAGTTCTGCATAATATTATAAAATGCTGTACTTTATTTCAATTGGTTTACTACTTTATTCCTAACCTGAATTAGACTATTCTGTCCATAGTTCTGATGATTGCTAATTACCCTGAGATGCTAAGAAGGTAGTACATACTTTGGCCAACGTTGAAAAAATACTGCCAATGGTTTGGTATGCACATTTACTTTGTCAGACTTACAAGATGAATAATCTTTTTTGATGCGATCTCAATGATATTTTTCAGTTTTTTTTTTTGCAGAATTTTGATGAATCACAGTAAAAGACCAAAAGGAAAATATCTACATGATGCAATGAAGATCCGTCGGTGTTGAAGTAGTACAACCAAAACCTTAGATAGATATGAGCTAGTTCTTAAAGTTATTTTTGTTCATGATACCGTTACCACTCTTTTATATGTACCCACGATTCAGTTGTAAAGAACAAGATCCCTTGATTAATATATTTATTTCCCTACAATGCACACAGTCTATATAATGATTAGCCACGTAAATTTGACCCTTCATTCCTCCGTAATTTGATCATTTGAAAAATCAAAATGATTTCTACCATTAGCATGCCACAAAGCGTCACAACGTTCGGTAGAGACGTCATATAAGCGCACTTCATGGCAAGCTCCCATAACGTCTCTACGTGCATATACATGCGTTACATAGCGTCTCAATTTTCCTAGACACGCTTTCAATACGTCTCAACAGATTTTGAGACGGTGCATAAGTAGACGTTTCTACGACGCTTTCTAAAAACGACTCTACAATCACTTAGGGACGAAATAAAGCGTCCTTACCACCTAAATTAAGCGTCTTGACATGTTAGTTTTGTTGTAGTGAATGGACTCCTCTTTTAATGCTTAAGCATTCAACAACAGTTAATATTTCTCATAAGAGATTGAGGTTTTATGTCCAAACTGAAACTTCCACCATGATTCATGGCTTTAGTTAGCGGCCCAATGTTCTTCTAACAATATGCATACTCAAACCATTTGATCAAAAATCTCCCTTACTTCAGACAAGACGAACATGCATAGCAACTCACATGATATTCAACAAAGGTAAAAGTTGATGGCGTCCCCAGAAAACATGGTTACCGCTCAACAAGCAACTTACTAAGAAATAAGACACATAAGTACATATTCTTCACCACGATAGTTTTTAAGCTATTTTGTCCCATGAGCTATATATTGTAAAGGTAAAGAATAGAAATTTTAAAGGTAGCACTCAAGTAATGTACTTTGGAATGGGGAAATACCATGTGGTAGGTAGGTATGGTGGACACAAATGGCATAGTTATTGGCTCAAGGATTTGGATGCACGAGAAGAATCCCTCTCAGTACAAGGCTAGGCTAGCAAGGTTGTTTGAAGCAAACTCAAGTATAAATGGTGCAGCAAGACTCACATATAAACATATTGTAAGCATCATAAGACTTTACATCGTCCTTGTTGTTCAAACACCTTAACCAGAAAATATCTAGACTTAGAGAGAACAATCATGCAAACCAAATTTTAACATGCTCTATGTAGTTATTCATTAATGGGTACAAGGTACATGATGCAAGAGCTTAAACAAGATCTATATGAGCACAACAATTGCCAAGTATCACATTATTCAAGACATTATACCATTTACCACATACGACATTTTCCGTTTCCAACCATATATCAATGAATGAGGTAGTTCAACTTTCGCAATGAACATTAAAGATAAAGCTAAGAACACATGTGTTCATACGAAACAGTGGAGCGTAATATCTCCAATATAAAGAATGCTAGGACCCGACTTTATTCAAACAAAACAAAACTAAAGCAAACAGACGCTCCAAGCAAAGCACATAAGATGTGACTGAATAAAATATAGTTTCATTAGAGGAACCTGATAATGTTGTCGATGAAGAAGGGGATGCCTTGGCATCCCCAAGCTTAGACGCTGGGTCTTCTTAAAATATGCAGGGATGAACCACGGGCATCCCCAAGCTTTGACTTTTCACTCTTCTTGATCATATTGTATCATCCTCCTCTCTTGATCCTTGAAAACTTCCTCCACACCAAACTCAAACAAACTCATTAGAGGGTTAGTGCATAATTCATATATTCAGATGACATAATCATTCTTAATACTTCTGGACATTGCTCAAAGCTAATGAAAGTTAATGGAACAAAGAAATCCATCAAACATAGCAAAACAGGCAATGCGAAATAAAAGGCAGAATCTGTCAAAACAAAACAGTCCGTAAAGACGAATTTTAAAATGACACCAGACTTGCTCAGATGAAAATACCCAAATTGAATGAAAGTTGCGTACATATCTGAGGATCACGCACGTAAATTGGCAGATGTTTCTGAGTTACCTACAGAGAATTCTGCCCAGATTCGTGACAGCAAGAAATCTGTTCCTGCACAGTAATCCAAATCTAGTATTGGCTTTACTATCAAAGACTTTACTTGGCACAACAATGCAATAAAATAAAGATAAGGAGAGGTTGCTACAGTAGTAATAACTTCCAAGACTCAAATATAAAACAAAGTACTGTAGTAAAAACATGGGTTGTCTCCCATAAGCGCTTTTCTTTAACGCCTTTCAGCTAGGCGCAGAAAGTGTGTATCAAGTAACATCAAGAGACGAAGCATCAACATCATAAGTTGTTCTAATAATAGAATCATAAGGTAACTTCATTCTCTTTCTAGGGAAGTGTTCCATACCTTTCTTGATAGGAAATTGATATTTAATATGAGTGTGGATTTGTTGCCACCCGGTGGCAATGCCCCCCCGCTGGCTACCGTCCGATGTTATGCTTGAGATTCGTTCTACAGTGACTAACCCTGTCTAGATCGCATTTATGATCGCATGCAAACCTAATTTGCTCCTAATTTCACGTTGATATGCAGCATGCAGGGTGCAGAGGTGCAGCAACAAGCAAGCTGGCCCCTCTTTCCCACATGGGAGCATCTGCCGTTGCATGCATGAGCACACTAAAACACTGGTCAGCATGGACCTATATATATTTGACCGAAACATCCGGGTAAAATTTATAGAATTGATCACTAGTAAGCATGAAAACAAGCTGTTTCTTTTTCAGAGCCGCCAGTGTACAGTTTTTTTGGCGCGAGATGTGGGAGTGATGATGCGTGTCACTCTCAAACAATACACGACGCAGAGCAGAAGCAGCCGCTGCCCTTTGCTAGCTCGTCCCAGATTGAAGACATCCGTCCGGCCGGAGTCGACGGACAGCGCCGCAGAGCGGAGCTACAGGTCTGTTGGCATAGGTCCGATTGAAGGATGCAACATGTTCTATACTTCCTAACGTGAACTACGAATTTGCAAAGTTGGCTCGATTTAATACAGCAAGACATGCACAGAGCTAGACAAAGTCCCGAGACAGCTCAGGTAGAAGCTAAGCAGATAAGTTGCTGGATTTTGCTGCTAGCTTCCCAACGTACGAATATTTTGTTTGTTGGATATTACCATGCACTATCTATCAATACATGTTGGCAGTTAATCATTACTACACACGATTCATGCACGCATGAATCAGGTATCTTACTGTTCCTGTGTAGCTGACCACATGCTCGCAAACATAGTGATAGACTTTGACTACCCAGTCCACCGCTGGACATACCTGCCACTCTCTGATCATTTCCTGCTTGGGGTGGATGTTAACACTGCCATAGCTACAGTCTGGGCAGCAGGTTTGCAGATTGTCTAGGTAATTAGTAGCATGACATGTGATAGTGAGTGAGAATCTCTAAGCTGGATCGGACGGCAACCAGTGGGGGGGCATTGCCACCGGGTGGCAACAACATATTTTGCTATTTAATATTACCTTCCTTCATATCAATGGTGGCACCAACAGTTCAAGAAAAGGTCTTCCCAATATAATGGGGCAAGATGCATTGCATTCAATATCCAAGACAACAAAATCAACGGGACAAGGTTATTGTTAACCATAATACAAACATTATCAATCCTCCCCAAAGGTTTCTTTATAGCATTATCAACAAGATTAACATCCAAATAACAATTCTTCCATGGTGGCAAGTCAAGCATATCATAAATTTTCTTAGGCATAACAGAAATACTTGCACCAAGATCACATAAAGCATTACAATCAAAATCATTGACCCTCATCTTAATGATGGGCTCCCAACCATCTTCTAACTTCCTAGGAATAGAGGTTTCAAGTTTTAGTTTCTCTTCTCTAGCTTTTATGAGAGCATTTGTAATATGTTTTGTAAAGGCCAAATTTATAGCACTAGCATTGGGACTTTTAGCAAGCTTTTGTAAGAACTTTATAACTTCAGAGATGTGACAATCATCAAAGTCTAAACCATTATGAGCTACAGCAATGGGATCATTGTCCCCAATGTTGGAAAAAAATTCAGTTTTATCACGAGCAGTTTCAGCAGTTTTAGCAATTTCAAGTAATTTTGCACGCTTTGCACTAGGAGTAGAAACATTGCCAACACCAATTATTTCACCATTGATGGTAGGAGGTGTAGCAACATTTGAATCATTATCATTACTAGTGGTGGTAATAGTCCAAACTGTTAGAGAAGGAGATAAACACGGCGTCCAAGTCGCCTTGGAGTAGACTCCAAGAATCCTAGCAGCATACGGATATGTATTTGCATTGTACTTGTATCTCTTTGGTATATAAATATATGAGGGGGGAGGCCGTGGCTTTGACCACGCAGCCTCAGATTCTATTCGGCTTTCATGGTATCAGAGCACCAGCCGATCCTACCCTCCCCTCTCTAAACCCTAAACTTTTCGAAACCCCACCCCTCACGCCGCCGTCGCGATGACTCCCGACGAGATCACCAAGCTCGAAGCCGAGCTGAAGCAGCGCGAATCCCTTCTTCAGGCGCGCAAGGACGAGCTCGACTGCCGCGCCGATGAGATGGGCAAGGCCGTCGACAGCAACCCTACCCCCCAAAACCCCTCCACCTATGTCCCCTCCGTCAAGACCATTGTCGCCATCACCCTTGATCTGCAGGACTCCAACTACATCAAGTGGCGCGAGCTCTTCCTCGTCGCCCTCGGCCGCTATGGTCTCACCAGCCATGTCACCGGCAGTGCTGACACCACGCCTTCGGACACCTCCCCCACCTCCGATTGGGCGCGTGACGACTTCACCGTCCTCTCCTGGATCTACGGCTCGATCTCCCCCGAGCTTTTCGGCATCGTCATCTCCCCTGGCTCGACGGCGCGGCAGATCTGGGACTCCATCGCCAACCTCTTCCACGACAACAAGAAAAGCCGCGCCCTTGCCCTCGATGCGGAATTTCGCAACACGCCACAAGGCGACATGAGTGTCCATGATTACTGCGCCAAGCTCAAGTCTCTTGCCGATGCTCTCGGTGACGTTGGTGAGAAGATCTCGGATGACACCCTCGTCCTCACGGTTCTACGCGGCCTCAACGAGCAATACAGCCACCTCCGCTCCTTCCTCCCCTACCAGGTGCCGTTCCCCACGTTCTTGCAGACGCGCTCCGCCCTGGTTCTCGAGGAGGCGCAAAAGAAGACTGATGCCAAGCATGCGGCCTCTACCGCGCTCTGGGCTAGCGGCAATAGCGTGCCTCCCAACGGCGGCACCACATCGCACGCCGGGGGCGCCCCTCCTCCCGCCGGTCCTGGCGGTGGCCCTCCTTATCCGCGCGCTCCTTCGTCCCTCCAGCCCGGCGTCTTCACCAACTTCAGCCGGGGTGGTGGCAGCGGAGGCCGCCGTGGACGTGGCGGTGGCCGCGGCCGTGGCCGTGACAGCAACAGTCCCTGGATGTTTAATCCCTGGACCGGTCTCCCCACGCGCGCTCATCAGCTCCAGCAGCAGCAGCCCTCGCTGCCCTCCTCATGGCAGCCCCGTTGGCGCGCCCCGACCCCCAGCGTCTTGGGGCCTCGACCAGCTCTACCACCGTACCAGGCTTACACCGCCACCGGCTACCAGCAGCCCTCCAGTAACATGATGATCACTCAGCAGCCGCAGCAGCACCAGCAGCCCAGCTCTTCTTACAGCTCTCCAGAACTTGCAGCTCCCTGGCGGCCAGGAGTGGGTCATGGACTCCGGCGCCTCGTCTCATATGGCATCCGATCACGGTATTCTCTCCTCCTCCGTCCCCTTTTCAGCACATAAAATCATAGTGGGCAATGGTGCTTCTCTCCCTGTAACACATACCGGCTCTCACACCTTCACCCTCAATTCTAAAAACTTCTTGCTTCGTCATATTCTAATTGTTCCACACATTATCAAAAATCTTATTTCTGTTCGCCAGTTTACCATCGATAATCTTTGCTCCATCGAATTTGACCCCTTTGGTTTCTCCGTGAAGGATCTTCTTACCAAGACCGTGATTCTTCGATGCAATAGTCCCGGTCCTCTCTACTCCCTCTGCCACCCACCAGAAGCCCAGACTCTACTTGCCACTTCATCCATCAAGCTTTGGCATCGTCGCCTCGGACACCCCGGCCATCCCACCATGCAACGTCTTCATCAACAACAACATATTCCCAGCAATAAACCCCTATCGTCTTTATGTCATGCTTGCCAATTAGGTCATCATATTAGGCTACCCTTTTATTCTTCAAATTCCTACAGTATCAAACCATTTCAATTAGTACATTGTGATTTGTGGACATCACCGATTCCTAGTACCTCTGGTTATACTTATTATCTTATTATTGTGGATGATTATACACATTATTTTTGGACCTTTCCACTTCGTAAGAAATCTGATGTTTATGCAACCTTCACCGCCTTTCATGCTTATGCTCGCACCCAATTCAACCTCCCCATCCTTGCTATTCAATGTGATAATGGTCGCGAATTTGACAATAACAAAGTAAACTCCTTCTTCACCCAACAAGGCACCCTCTTCCGATTTTCTTGCCCTCACACCTCGCAGCAAAACGGCAAGGCCGAACGTGCTATTCGCACTACCAACAATGTCATCCGCACCCTCTTATTCCAAGCCTCGATGCCGCCCTCTCTTTGGGCCGAGGCACTCCATACCGCGACCTTTCTCATCAATATTAGACCAACAAAAGCTACCTCCCTTTCTACACCTTATGAGCGTCTTCTCGGCCTCACACCACCTTATCATACCTTACGTGTCTTCGGTTGCTTATGCTTCCCAAATATCACCTCCACCTCACCCAACAATCTATCTCCTCGCTCCACCAAATGTGTCTTCCTTGGTTGTCCTTTCCCTATGCCCCTGCCACCTCTCCGACACCTCCTACACCTCCTTCTCCTGACATTTTTGATCCACTAGTTCCTCCCCCTTTGCCGGCAGATCGCTCTACCGCGGCAGCCGATTCGTCTGTCGCCAGCCCGCGACAGCCTGCCGCCGAGCCACACCAGCCTGCCGCACCCCTTTCTCCTGTCGCGGCAGCACACTCTCCGCCGTCACCAACTTCACCACATGCTAGCCCGCCACCACCACCACCTGTCGTGCATCGGACACGGTCCACCACCGGCCGCCTACCTGGACCACCTGCCAAACTTAACCTACAAGCCATCATTTCTTCTCCTCTTCCAACCAACTACCTCACCGCTCTTCGTGATCCCAACTGGCATCATGCCATGCAGGACGAGTTCGATGCTCTAACCCTCAATCAAACATGGACACTGGTTCCTCCACCTCCTGGTGCTAACATTGTGAGCGGAAAGTGGATTTTTCGTCACAAATACAACGCCGATGGCTCACTTGCCCGACACAAAGCTCGTTGGGTTGTTCGTGGTTTTTCTCAACAACCCGGCATTGATTTCGATGAAACCTTCAGTCCTGTCATCAAACCGGCCACCATTCGCATCATCCTCTCTCTTGCTCTCTCTCACTCCTGGCCTATCCACCAACTTGATGTCAAAAACGCCTTTCTCCATGGTCATCTCGACGAAGTTGTCTACAGCCAACAACCCTCCGGTTTCATTAACCCCCAAACTCCTACTCACGTATGTCGACTTCACAAATCCCTCTATGGTCTCAAACAGGCCCCGCGTGCCTGGTTTCAACGTTTTTCTTCCTTTGCTCGCACCATCGGATTCATTGAATCCAAATCTGACGCCTCCCTATTCATTCTTCGCCGCGGTACAGACACGGCCTATCTTCTTTTGTATGTCGATGACATTATCCTCACAGCTTCCTCTACCCGCTTCCTCTCCAATATCACTTCGTCTCTCAGTCATGAGTTTGCCATGAAGGATCTAGGTCCCCTTCACCATTTTCTTGGAATCCATGTCACTCGTTCACCCACTAGCATTCATCTCTCCCAACAACAGTATATCTTAGACATTCTTAACCGTGCCGGTATGCGGGATTGTCATCCTGTCACCACTCCTATCGATACCAAGTCTAAACTTTCCTCTACCGCCGGTCCGCCGGTGGCTGATCCCTCCTCCTATCGCAGTCTGGCCGGGGCTCTCCAGTATGCCACCCTCACTCGTCCTGACATCTCATATGCTGTCCAACAAATATGCCTTCACATGCATGATCCTCGTGAGCCTCATCTCTCTCTTATCAAACGCATTCTTCGCTATCTCAAGGGTACCCTCTCTCACGGTCTTACACTTCACAAATCCACTTCTCATTCTCTTATTGCCTACTCGGATGCTGATTGGGCGGGCTGCCCGGATACTAGACGCTCCACGTCGGGGTTTTGCATGTACCTTGGAGATAATTTGATTAGCTGGTCTTCTCGTCGTCAAACGACAGTCTCTCACTCAAGCGCTGAGGCAGAATATCGGGCAGTTGCAACAGCCGTGGCCGAATCATGTTGGGTTCGACGACTTATGCAGGAACTTCAGTGCCCTATTCACACTGCCACTATTGTCTATTGCGACAATGTGAGTGCCGTGTATCTCTCCGCCAATCCTGTGCATCATAAGCGCACCAAACACATTGAGCTTGACATACATTTTGTTCGGGAAAAGGTTGCTCTTGGTGCTGTCCGTGTGCTTCATGTACCGTCTTCTTCACAATATGCTGATATCTTCACTAAAGGACTGCCGACTGCATTATTTCGAGAGTTTCGCTCCAGTCTTCACGTCGATACTCTCCATCGTTCAGACTGCGGGGGCGTGTTAGAGAAGGAGATAAACACGGCGTCCAAGTCGCCTTGGAGTAGACTCCAAGAATCCTAGCAGCATACGGATATGTATTTGCATTGTACTTGTATCTCTTTGGTATATAAATATATGAGGGGGGAGGCCGTGGCTTTGACCACGCAGCCTCAGATTCTATTCGGCTTTCACAAACTTTAGCTACATTATTCTCTTTAGCTAGTTTTTCATTTTCTTCTCTATCCCACCTAGCTCGCAATTCAGCCATCAATCTTATATTCTCATTAATTCTAACTTGGATGGCATTTGCTGTAGTAACAATCTTATTATCAATATCCTTATTAGGCATAACTTTCAATTTTAAAAGATCAACATCAGAGGCAAGTCTATCAACCTTAGAAGCAAGAATATCAATTTTATCAAGCTTTTCCTCAACAGATTTGTTAAAAGCAGTTTGTGTACTAATAAATTCTTTAAGCATGGCTTCAAGACCAGGGGTACACTCCTATTATTGTTGTAAGAATTCCCATAAGAATTCCCATAACTATTATCATTAGCAGCAGGATATGGCTTATAGTTGTTACCAGAATTATTCCTATAAGCATTGTTGTTGAAATTATTATTTTTAATGAAGTTCACATCAACATGTTCTTCTTGGGCAACCAATGAAGCTAAAGGAACATTATTAGGATCAACATTAGATCTACCATTCACAAGCATAGACATAATAGCATCAATCTTATCACTCAAGGAAGAGGTTTCTTCAACAGAATTTACCTTCTTACCTTGTGGAGCTCTTTCCGTGTGCCATTCAGAGTAATTTGTCATCATATCATCAAGAAGCTTTGTTGCCGCGCCAAAGTGATGGACATAAAGGTACCTCCAGCAGCTGAATCCAATAGGTTCCGCGAAGAAAATTCAATCCTGCATAAAAGGTTTGGATGATCATCCAAGCAGTCAGTCCATGGGTTGGGCAATTCTTTACCAAAGATTTCATTCTCTCCCATGCTTGAGCAACATGTTCATTATCTAATTGCTTGAAATTCATTATGCTACTTCTCAAAGATATAATTTTAGCGGGAGGATAATATCTACCAATAAAAGCATCCTTACATTTAGTCCAAGAATCAATACTATTTCTAGGCAGAGATAGCAACCAATCTTTAGCTCTTCCTCTTAAGGAGAAAGGAAACAATTTTAATTTTATAATGTCACCATCTACATCCTTATACTTTTGCATTTCACATAGTTCAACAAAATTATTAAGATGGGCAGCAGCATCATCAGAACTAACACCAGAAAATTGCTCTCTCATAACAAGATTCAGTAAAGCAGGTTTAATTTCAAAGAATTCTGTAGTAGCAGGTGGAGCAATAGGTGTGCATAGGAAATCATTATTATTTGTGCTAGTGAAGTCACACAACTTAGTATTCTCAACAGTACCCATTTTAGCAGTAGTAAATAAAGCAAACTAGATAAAGTAAATGCAAGTAACTAATTTTTTTGTGTTTTTAATATAGAGAGCAAGACAGTAAATAAAGTAAAGCTAGCAACTAATTTTTTTGTGTTTTTTTTAGTGCAAACAAAGTAGTAAATAAAATAAAGCAAGACAAAAACAAAGTAAAGAGATTGGAAGTGGAGACTCCCCTTGCAGCGTGTCTTGATCTCCGGCAACGGCGCCAGAAATTTGCTTGATGCGTGTAGTTGACACGTCCGTTGGGAACCCCAAGAGGAAGGTGTGATGCGCACAGTGGCAAGTTTCCTCAGTAAGAAACCAAGGTCTAATCGAATCAGTAGGAGTCAAGAAGCACGTTGAAGGTTGATGGTGGCGGAATGTGGCGGCAACACCAGGGATTCCGGCGCCAACGTGGAACCCACAACACAACCAAAGTACTTTGCCCCAACGTAACAACAGGTTGTCAATCTCACCGGCTTGCTGTGAACAAAGGATTAACCGTATTGTGTGGAAGATGATTGTTTGCGAAGAATGTAAAGAACAAGTATTGCAGTAGATTGTATTTCAGATGTAAAGAATAGACCGGGGTCCACAGTTCACTAGCGGTGTCTCTCCCGTAAGATAAATAGCATGTTGGGTGAACAAATTACGTGGGCAATTGACAAATAAAGAAGGCATAACAATGCACATACATATATCATGATAAGTACTATGAGATTTAATCAGGGCATTACGACAAAGTACATAGACCGCCATCCAACATGCATCTATGCCTAAAAAGTCCACTTTCAGGTTATCATCCGAACCCCTTCCGGTATTAAGTTGCAAGCAACAGATAATTGCATTAAGTATGGTGCGTAATGTAATCAACACAAATATCCTTAGACAAAGCATCGATGTTTTATCCCTAGTGGCAACACACATCCACAACCTTAGAACTTTCTCACCGTCCCAGATTTAATGGAGGCATGAAGCCACTATCGAGCATAAATACTCCCTCTTGGAGTCACAAGTATCAACTTGGCCAGAGCCTCTACTAGCAACGGAGAGCATGCAAGAACATAAACAACTCATATATGATAGATTGATAATCAACTTGACATAGTATTCAATATCCATCGGATCCCAACAAACACAACATGTAGGATTACAAAGAAACGATCTTGATCATGATAGGTGATGCGTGTAGTTGACACGTCCGTTGGGAACCCCAAGAGGAAGGTGTGATGCGCACAGCGGCCCTCGTAAGAAACCAAGGTTTAATCGAACCAGTAGGAGTCAAGAAGCACGTTGAAGGTTGATGGCGGCGGGATGTAGTGCGCAACACCAGAGATTCCTCGCGCAACGTGAACCTGCACAACACAACAGTACTTTGCCCCAACAAACAGTGAGGTTGTCAATCTCACCGCTTGCTGTAACAAAGGATTAGATGTATAGTGTGGATGATGATTGTTTGCAGAAAACAGTAGAACAAGTAGCAGTATATTGTATTTCAGTATAGAGAATGGACCGGGTCCACAGTTCACTAGAGGTGTCTCTCCCATAAGATAAACAGCATGTTGGGTGAACAAATTACAGTTGGGCAATTGACAAATAAAGAGGGCATGACCATGCACATACATATTATGATGAGTATAGTGAGATTTAATTGGGCATTACGACAAAGTACATAGACCGCTATCCAGCATGCATCTATGCCTAAAAGTCCACCTTCAGGTTATCATCCGAACCCCTCCAGTATTAAGTTGCTAACAACAGACAATTGCATTAAGTATTGCGCGTAATGTAATCAGTAACTACATCCTCGAACATAGCACCAATGTTTTATCCCTAGTGGCAAAAGACATCCATAATCTTAGAGGTTTCTCTCACTCCCCCATTCACGGAGACATGAACCCACTATCGAGCATAAATACTCCCTCTTGGAGTTACAAGCATCTACTTGGCCAGAGCATCTACTAGTAACAGCATGCAAGATCATAAACAACACATAGATATAAATTGATAATCAACATAACAAGTATTCTCTATTCATCAGATCCCAACAAACGCAACATATAGAATTACAAATAGATGATCTTGATCATGTTAGGCAGCTCACAAGATCCGACAATTAAGCACAATGGGGAGAAGACAACCATCTAGCTACTGCTATGGACCCATAGTCCAGGGGGTAGACTACTCACTCATCACTCCGAGGCGACCATGGCGGCGTAGAGTCCTCCGGAGATGATTCTGTCCGGCAGGGTGCCGAGGCGATCTCCCGAATCCCCCGAGATGGGATTGGCGGCGGCGGCGTCTCTGGAAGGTTTTCCGTATCGTGCTCTCGGTACTGGGGTTTCGCGACTGAGGCTTTAAAGGCGAAGGGCAGGTCGGGGGCCACACGAGGCCCACACTATAGGTCGGCGCGCCAGGGCTTGGGCCGCGCCGCCTATAGTCCGGCCACTCGTGGCCCCACTTCGTCTCCTCTTCGGTCTTCTGAAGCTTCGTGGCAAAATAGGACCTTGGGCGTTGATTTCGTCCAATTCCGAGAATATTTCTTTACTAGGATTTCAAACCAAAACAGCAGTAAAACAAGCAACGGCACTTCGGCATCTTGTGAATAGGTTAGTTCCAAAAATGCACGAATATGACATAAAGTGTGCATAAAACATGTAGATATCATCAATAATGTGGCATGGAACATAAGAAATTATCGATATCTCGGAGACGTATCAGCATCCCCAAGCTTAGTTCCGCTCGTCCCGAGCAGGTAAAACGATAACAAAGATAATTTCTGGAGTGACATGCCATCATAACCTTGATCATACTATTTGTAAAGCATATGTAGTGAATGCAGCGATCAAAACAATGTATATGACATGAGTAAACAAGTGAATCATGAAGCAAAGACTTTTCATGAATAGTACTTCAAGACAAGCATCAATAAGTCTTGCATAAGAGTTAACTCAATCAATAATAAAGTAGGCATTGAAGCAACACAAGGGAAGATTAAGTTTCAGCGGTTGCTTTCAACTTGTAACATGTATATCTCATGGATAATTGTCAACATAGAGTAATATAATAAGTGCAATATGCAAGTATGTAGGAATCAATGCACAGTTCACACAAGTGTTTGCTTCTTGAGGTGGAGAGAAATAGGTGAACCGACTCAACAATAAAAGTAAAAGAATGATCCTCCATAGAGGAAAAGCATCGATTGCTATATTTGTGCTAGAGCTTTGATTTTGAAAACATGAAACAATTTTGTCAACGGTAGTAATAAAGCATATGTATCATGTAAATTATATCTTACAAGTTGCAAGCCTCATGCATAGTATACTAATAGTGCCCGCACCTTGTCCTAATTAGCTTGGACTACCGGATCATCGCAATACACATGTTTTAACCAAGTGTCACAATGGGGTACCTCATGCCGCCTGTACAAAGGTCTAAGGAGAAAGCTCGCATGATTTCTCGCTATTATTCTCAACTTACATCCATACCGGACAACATAGACAACAGATAATGGACTCCTTTTATGCATACATGCATCAAGGTTAATTTTCTCATATGAGATTGAGGATATTTGTCCAAAATCAAACTTCCACCATGAATCATGGCTTTAGTTAGCGGCCCAACGTTCTTCTCTAACAATATGCATGCTTAACCATAAGGTGGTAGATCTCTACTTCGGACAAGACGAACATGCATAGCAACTCACATGAAATTCAACAAAGAATAGTTGATGGCCCTCAGTGAACATGGTTATCGCACAACAAGCAACTTAATAAGAGACAAAGTGCATAAGTACATATTCAATACCACAATAGTTTTTAAGCTATTTGTCCCATGAGCTATATATTGTAAAGGTGAATGATGGAATTTTAAAGGTAGCACTCAAGCAATTTACTTTGGAATGGCGAGAAATACCATGTAGTAGGTAGGTATGGTGGACACAAATGGCATAGTGGTTGGCTCAAGGATTTTGGATGCATGAGAAGTATTCCCTTCGATACAAGGTTTAGGCTAGCAAGGTTATTTGAAACAAACACAAGGATGAACCGGTGCAGCAAAACTCACATAAAAGACATATTGTAAATATTATAAGACTCTACACCGTCTTCCTTGTTGTTCAAACTCAATACTAGAAATTATCTAGACTTTAGAGAGACCAAATATGCAAACCAAATTTTAGCATGCTCTATATTTCTTCATTAATGGATGCAAAGCATATGATGCAAGAGCTTAAACATGAGCACAACAATTGCCAAGTATCACATTATCCAAGACATTTTAGCAATTTACTACATGTATCATTTTCCAATTCCAACCATATAACAATTTAACGAAGAAGAAACTTCGCCATGAATACTATGAGTAGAGCCTAAGGACATACTTGTCCATATGCTACAGGAGCGTGTCTCTCTCCCACAAAGTGAATGCTAGGATCCATTTATTCAAGCAAAAACAAAAACAAAAACAAACCGACGCTCCAAGAAAAGCACATAAGATGTGATGGAATAAAAATATAGTTTCAGGGAGGAACCTGATAATGTTGTCGATGAAGAAGGGGATGCCTTGGGCATCCCCAAGCTAGACGCTTGAGTCTTCTTAGAATATGCAGGGGTGAACCACCGGGGCATCCCCAAGCTTAGAGCTTTCACTCCTTGATCATATTGCATCATACTCCTCTCTTGATCCTTGAAAACTTCCTCCACACCAAACTCAAACAACTCATTAGAGGGTTAGTGCACAATCAAAATATACATGTTCAGAGGTGACATAATCATTCTTAACACTTCGACATTGCACAAAGCTACCGAAAGTCAATGGAATCGAAATATCCATCGAACATAACAAAACTGGCAATGCGAAAAAAGAGGCAATGCGAGTCAAAACAGAACAGTTTGTATTGACGAATTTTATCGAGGCACCAGACTTGCTCAAATGAAAATTCTCAAATTGAATGAAAGTTGCGTACATATCTCGAGGATCACTCACGTAAATTGGCATAATTTTCTGAGTTACCTACAGAGCAAACAGCCCAGATTCGTGACAGCAAAGAAATCTGTTTCTGCGCAGTAATCCAAATCTAGTATGAATTTTACTATCAACGACTTTACTTGGCACAACAAAACACTAAACTAAGATAAGGAGAGGTTGCTACAGTAGTAAACAACTTCCAAGACAAAAAATAAAAACAAAGTACTGTAGTAAAAACATGGGTTGTCTCCCATAAGCGCTTTTCTTTAACGCCTTTCAGCTAGGCGCAGAAAGTGTAAATCAAGTATTATCGAGAGACGGTGAATTTTCAGCGGGGTTTGGAGTTTTCTCAACCATGCATAGTATATTGGATACATAAGCTTGCTCCCTTTTCATTAGTCTTGGCCTTGTAACCTCATCAAACAAATTTTCAGAACAAGCCAAGCATAGTTATTTTCTAACGCTTCATTCATTGCTAGAGCTTACATGGTATTGGTGCTTTGATCTCCCACCATCATTAATATTAGTGTGCTCTTATTCTATCCATATCCATCTTTTCAAGGAGGCTAACAAAATTGGTATAAGAACCAAGCATATTATATTTAGCAAAGACCTTTCTAGCCTCTCTTACTATACCACCAAATTCTCTAAGAAGGGTTTCTAAAACAAAGTCTTTCTTTTCCCCTTCTTCCATATCACCGAGTGTAAGAAACATGTGTTGGATTATAGGATTGAGATTAACAAATTTAGTTTCCAACATGCGAACTAAAGAAGCAGCGGCAATTTCATAAGTAGGAGCAAGTTCTACCAAGTGTCTATCTTCAAAATCTTCAATCATACCTTACATGATTGAAAAATTCTTCTATATTATTTCTCCCCAATTATAGACCCACGTCCTACCGTTATTTTGTGTAAAATTAAAAGGAAACATGATGAATCATAAAGTAAAATGCAAGTAACTAATTTTTTATGTTTTTGTTATAGCAAACGAGATAGCAAATAAAGTAAAACTAGTTAACTAATTTTTTTGTGTTTTGATATAATGCAGCAAACAAAGTAGTAAATAAAACTACAAGACAAAAACAAAGTAAAGAGATTGGGATGTGGAGACTCCCTTGCAGCGTGTCTTGAACTCCCGGCAACGGCGCCAGAAATTTGCTTAATGCGTGTAGATGTAGACGTCCGTTGGGCACCCCAAGGGGAAGGTATGATGCGACAGCAAGTTTTCCCTCAAGAAGAAACCAAGGTTTAATCAAACCAGTAGGGAGTCAAGAAGCACGTTGAAGGTTGATGGCGGTGGATGTAGTGCGTGCGCAACACCGTAGATTCCGCGCCACCCGTGAACCGCACAACACACTCATGATTGCTCCTTAACGAACAAAGGAGATTGTCAATCTCACCGGCTTGCTTAACAAAGGATTAGATGTAGTGTGGATGATGATTGTTTGCAGTAAAACCTAGAGAAGACAAAGAGATTGGCTTAGTATAGAGAATTGGACCGTGGTCGACCACTAGAGGTGTCTCTCCCATAAGATAAACATGTTGGGTGAACAAATTACAGTTACGCAATTGAAAAATAAAGAGGACATGACCATGCCATACATATTATGATGAGTATAGAGAGATTATCAAGACATTACGACAAAGTACATAGACCTGCTATCCAAACATGCATCTATGCCTAAAAGTCCACCTCCATAAAGTTATCATCCGAACCCCTCCTATTAAGTTGCTAACAACAGACAATTGCATTAAGTATTGCGCGAAATGTAATCAGTCTACATCCTCGAACATAGAACCAATGTTTTACCCCTAGTGGCAACAGCACATCCATAATCTTAGAGGTTTCGCCACTCCCCTGCATCTCACGAGACATGAACCCACTTCCATCCAGCATAACACTCCTGGAGTTACAAGAGCCCCATTGGGCCAGAGACCATTATAATGGAGAGCATGGGGTTAGTCACAAAACAACACATAGATATAAATTGATAATCAACATAACAAGAATTCTCTATACTCATCGGATCCCAACAAACGCAACATATAGAATTCACAGATAGATTATCTGATTATAATGGGCAGCCACAAGAGTCCGAGCACTGGGCAGCCAATGGGGAGAAGACAAACCATCTAGCTACTGCTGACCCATAGTCCAGGGGCAGACTACTCCACTCATCACTCGGGAGGCAGCCATGGCGGTGCGTGATCCCGATGATCTCCTCTCCCGGCAAGGAGGTCGAGGCTTATCTCGAATCGATGCTGGGATTAAGGCGGGCGGGCGCTCGAGGTTTTTCCGCATCGTACTCCGGTACTGGGATTTCAAGGACGCGAGGCTTTGGGCAGGCGAAGGGCAGGCCCTCAGGGGGCCACACGTAGGCCCACACTATAGGCCTGGGCGTAATAGGGCTTGGGCCGCCACTACTCTATAATTGCCACTGCAGTCCATCTCCCTGCCTCTCTCGGCCTCGGGGGAAGCTGTGCATTAGGACTGGGGCGTGATTGCCTACTCCCGAATATTTTTACTAGGATTTCTGAAACCAAAAACAGCAGAAAACAGCAACCGGCACTTCGGCATCTTGTTAATAGGTTAGTTCCGTAAAATGCACCAATATGACATAAGTGTGCATAAAACATGTAGATATCATCAATAATGTGTTTTGAACATAAGAAATTATCGATACGCTGTAGACGTTTTAATAGGCAGCTCACAAGATCGAGCATGATAGCACAATTAGGGGAAGACGACCGTCTTGGGGATGCTGATACGGTTCCGACGTATCGATAATTTCTATGTTCCATATGCCACATTATTGATGATATCTACATGTTTCTTCCTATGCACACTTTATGTCATATTCGTGCATTTTCTGGAACTAACCTACAAACAAGATGCCAAGAGCAAGTTGCTGTTTTTGGTTTCAGAAACTTAGTAACGAAATATTCTCTAAATTGGACGAATCAAGTTCCAGGGTCCTATTTTGCCACGAAGCTTCCAAGACCGAAGGAGGAGATTTGCGGGCCACGAGGCGACAGCCTTGTGGCGCGCGCGGCTCGGCCCCCGGCCGCGCGGCCCCATGGTGTGGGGCCCCCCAGCCGCCTCCCCACCCGCTCTTCCGCCACTTAAAGCCTCCGTCGCGAAACCCCCAGCATCGAGAGCCACGATACGGAAACCTTCCAGAGACGCCGCCGCCGCCAATCCCATCTCTGGGATTCAGGAGATCGCCTAAGACCGCCTAGGGAATCATCTCCCCGAGGACCTCTCACGCCGCCATGGTCGCTTCTCCGAGGATGTGAGTAGTTCTACCCCTCGGACATGGGTCCAGCAGAGCTAGGATGGTTGTCTTCTCCCCATTGTGCTTAATTGTTGGGTCTTGTGAGCTGCCCAACATGATCAAGATCATCTATCTCTGTAATTATCAGTGTTGCGTTTGTTGGGATCCGATGAATAGAGAATACTTGTTATGTTGATTATCAAAGTTATGTCTATGTGTTGTTTATGATCTTGCATGCTCTACGTTATTAGTAGATGCTCTG